>JARUPW010000013.1:1303229-1367818 GCA_029817735.1 Melastoma sanguineum | reverse complement strand
AACAACTCACTGGGGCGTGTGAAGGACGTTATCCACGACGTCCTCGAGCACACGGCGAACACTAAGGCCGGGAACAATTATTACGCGCACCAGCTGTGTTACAGACAAGAGGAACAGTGCGACGGGTTCCGGGAACTTTATGGTCACGGTGAATGTACAGTTACTCTGTCAGCGGAGGACTGCAAGACATGCCTGGGGGAGGCCAACAGGCAACTGTTTGATCAGTGCACGGAAAGAATGGGGGCGCAGATCCAGCTTATGGATTGCCGGTTGAGGTACGAGAAGTACGACTTCACGGACGACTAGATCTATGGCGACAAGCCGGTCCATCGGTCTGTGATGGTAATCAATGTTGGGCTCGTCGGATGCCTGTATTTTTATTTCTACAATAATATTAAAATAATAATATCAATGTAATCCTCGAGGGATTCCCTGACTGCCTTCAAGAGAGCAGGGCATCAGCTTCAGGTTGGTCTCTACTATGCCCGTGTTGAGGTCCAGGAACCTCCCCTTCGAGAAGTCAAGCGGTTCCCCCCTGCGTCCGTCGCCATGCCTCCTGACTCTGTGATTCGTCCTGTCATGCCTCGATGGCCCAGTAAAGAAAGAAAAACAACTTAGTATAAGACGTGGAAAGCGTTAAACTGTACAGGTTAAGACAATGCACCCGGCAGCGTGGTCCCATATCTTCTCTTGGTATCCCCTGTGAAGGAACTGCATGTAAAATGGCCCCGTCTCCACGAGATAGAGCTCCTTACTTCGCTTGGCTGTCTTCCTACCGGCGGGGCCTTATATCCAAGTTTCTGTTCGCATTTCATCCATTAGAAGCATTGGTTTAGTTCCAGCGACGAAAGAGTTTAACCGGCCTCACCTGCGCAATCTAGCTCGTCAAATCTTGCACGGAGTGTGCCGCTTCGTATGATTCGAAGAAGGAAGCTTCCTCAGTGTTATCAATATCAGCGACAGTCGCCTGCCAGGTACGAAAAGCGATACTATCTGGTGAGACTATGCTACGGAAGGTGATTTAATGAAGGCAGATAGAGTTACCGTTGATACCAACCTTAAAGGGAGAATATCCATCTAGTGGCTCCATATAAGCCCCTGAACCAGCTTGGGCACAGGAGAGAGCTAACTTCAGTAGGTGCCGAGTCCTCGTGAGCGATAGAGGCTAATGGAAGATTAGGACAAGCAAGGAAAGCCAGGACAACTTTGCCATTGTCCAGCAATCACGGCATGAGCAATAGGATATCGATGTGCACAGAATGATGATGAGCACATGCTTATCGATAGGATCAAACTGAACCAACCCCATACCCTTTAGTTCCATCTAGGAACTAAGACCCAATGTCTCCCAACAAGACCGCCTTCCGAGTTTCCTTTATCTACAGTGGTCAAAACACTCTCTTCGGACAGAGTAGACGATCCGTATTTATCAGCACCAGCGAGTGTTTCATTCACCAGTACAGTTATGCAGTTCAGTTTATCATCATTGTTTGGTGTATGCTGCAAGTGAAACAATCGTATTGAGTCGAAAGAAAGCAACAGGTTACCCCGTCGCTGTTGGTTAAACAGAATCTTGAATTACCAGATGAACCGATCCATCGACTAAATGACAAGGGGACGATCGTGACTTGCAGCGAAATCTACACCCCAGCTACTACGAAAGAGCAAATTACAAGGATTACAATATTACCCCTCGTTCTTATATGATCAACGAGAGCATACTACTACTGGGGCGACAAGGACAGAAAAACACGGACTTTAACTTCCTAAACATGAACTTGATGCAGCTGGATATCCCTACCATCTTTGAGGCGATCGTAGTTAGGGAGAAAGGCTTCAAGGTGTTCGGACAACGCCAGCTTGTCGATGTGCTCGTAGTGATAAGACTTGCAAACAAAGTATATGACCGTCTGCACGACGAGGCCCAGAAGGAACAGTGCGGTGAGCAGAACCAAGCAGAGTATACCAATCCCGGCATGCAAGGCAGAGTACCACTCAAACTCCACGAGAAACGAGTACATCAGCTTTATTCCTAGGAAGACGAAGGAGAAAATCAGGAATATGAAGGAGACGACTCTCTTCTTCCCCATGAACAAGTCCTTCGCTTTGACCATGGCCTCAATCCCCTTTTTATCCTCCAGCACAGAGATCACGCTCCCGAGGTACCAGATTATACCTAAGTAAGCGAACCCGATTGCCTCCACTATCATCATGGAGATGTAAATAGCCCATGCCAAGGCATAACTATAGTAGAAAAATAAACCCCAGGCAACAACCCATAGTCCCAGAATGAAGAAGCCGTACAGGAGGCTCGCTAGAGCAAACCAGGATAGCGTAACAGCGAGCCTCTTCCATACCTTGGGAACCCCGGCCATCACCTTCTTGAAGGTTATGGGCTTCGCTGTGTATACGCAAGCCACCAGGTAGACGACAGCGGACACTGACAGGAGGGAGAAGACCATGAGTATGGCGTAGTAGACTACATAAGCTAAGCAGTATAGTACACGATCCGTCGTCACAATGCTGGACAAATGAGCCTTGTCGCCTTTGGCGTGGTCTACTCGGTATTGGTCCTTGTACCTCTTGTAGGAGAGGTAGCTAGCAATCTGCCGCTGGGCAAGGAAGGTGAAGGCTAACGGGAGGATGAACAGGAGAGTGATCAAGCTTAGAGTTCTCTTGTATTTCCAGATGATCTTGAAGGACTCCTTGAATATGCCTACGAACCCGAGATGCTGCATCTCCTCCGGCGGCCTGTCCATCTAGGTCAGTTAAAAGGAAGATGATTCTGCAGAGAATTCGGACCGTATGACATCTAATCGTTCGCTTATGTAGGACTTATCTTTCATTTTTCGTCCTAATAACAGCCAATAAGATAGATGCTGGATATGATATTTGAATTAGTTTATACATGCTTAGCTAGACCTGATTGTGACATTGGCATTTACTTTGTTGTCTGAGCATGACTGTCCCCAACCTCAGTCAAGAATATGCCATGCTACCTGCCGGCGACGATGCTGCAGAGAAAGTTATCGAGACGGCCCATAAAGTAACCACAGTGAGCGAAGGCCCAGCATCTCCAGGCCTACTTCTAAGGATTCGGCCCAAGTATTGGGCCTTTCCGGCAGATGGCTCGCTCAATTCATGAGGTGGCACAAAAGAACAAGTTGATAATTGGGTCTTTGTATTCATCCAAATTGAAGGGAGAAAAGATTGCAGGCCAGAATGAAGTCGGGCAAACTAAGTAACAAAGGTAGAGGCCACCGCCCAACCTAACTACAACTTCCGCACCCAGCTATGTAACTCACACCCCGGTGAACGCCTTCTTCCCACCCCCAGATGACCCCGCCGGTATCACTTTCAGGACATTGAACCTCACGGTCTTCGACAGCGGCCTGAGGGGCAGTTGCCGGATTATGGCGGGTTCGTCGGAGAGAAACAGAAACGAAATTAGCGAGTATGTAACACCAACCTGCACTGGCCAATAATGACGTGATCGCCCTCCTTCACACGGAAGCACGGAGATATGTGAGCTGCAATGTTGGAGTGCCTCTTCTCGTATCTGGGTAATGTGCACAGAGGGAATCCATGTTAGATGGCGCGAGCCAACAAGAACATTAACTATCAGCAGAATCCCATTGCCTAACCTCTGATACTTCTTAACCCAGTGAAGGTAGTTCCGTCTGACAATGATCGTCCTGGTCATCTTAGCACTGTGACAAGTACCGGCAAGGATACGACCCCTGATAGAAACATCGCCAGTAAACGGGCATTTCTTGTCGATATAGGTACCTGGAGAGAAACTTTAAATCATCAGGATAACACAGCCGTTCTAACTAACCAGGAAGGAAATACGGACTGGACTGCACCACAAATGTATATGGATAATTTAAAGCATTCAAAAGAATTATTCAATGTCCAAGCCTGAGCATAATATCTCCGCCATAAAAATACCAAGCAGAAGATTAAATACACAAGCTCCTAAAGGTCAAATATAAAATTCACATCGAGAACATCTCTAACTATAACCTCATGGAACTCGCTGTTACGCACCTTCAATAGCTTCACGGGGTGTCTTGAAGCCCAAGCCAATGCTCTTCCAGAACCGGTTACCTCCCTTTCCGGGCCTCTTACCCTTACCAGGCTTTTTTGAACTGAAAAGGAAGTCCACAACCACAGGGTCGCATCAACACCGGACACAAAAGGATAATCCGCTACATCATCTAATCATAGTCAATCGCCAAGGCATCTACACCAAGTATTACTAGAAAAATTGGACAAAAGGAGCTCTATCCTCCATCAGACGTTTCCACCGAGACACATCCAATCCTAACACAACCGTCTCAGAGAACCTGCTTAAGGCTCATTCCACTAAACTAACTACGACAGTCTACATCCAACTGTAGTATCTGCGAACGACTACAACTGAGTCCGCGCGATGAAGCGACCAAACAGAAGACAGAGCAATCAAAGATTCACAAAAGGTTCTCACCAGAGGAAAACCTTGGGCTGCTTCAGGAATGCCTTCTCCGTCTGCAACCACCGGAAAATCCAATAGGAAAGATCGTCAAAACAGGGGAAACAAAGGCGAAGCAGGTCATAACAGGAGACGAGATCAGACGGAAGAAAACATCGGAGGAATAGGATTAGAGAAGGAACTGTGCCTGGGCATCCATGGCTATTAGGGCCGGCGCCGGTAAAGACTTCTTCCTCCGTCGGCGGAGATGAGTCGAAGGGGGGCACAAGGATTGGGGTATATGCAACGGAGGCGGCGGGGTTGTCGTCTAGGGTTTTTGATGGGCGCGCTTCGCCACTTGCGCAATCAGATTGATAATTTACGTAATGGACCGGGCCTATATACTTCGTAACTGTCCGGTCCTTCAAGTTAATTGGGCCGTAATGGAAATTGGGCCTCTAAACCGTACATGATTAGATCTAACCAGAATTATAATATTGACGATAAATAATTTAGGCCACATTATCAATGATTTTCTTTGACCATTTTTTTTAGCAAAATATTGATATTTGGTTCAATCAATTTGTCAACTTTATATTTTAACATATCGTTTCGAAAGTTTTCAATTTGACCATATTTTAATTTTACTTTTTAATTTGGCTCTATTTGTAACGACGTTTGCGATTTCGCCATTAGCGTTAATATGTGTTATTTAGCGTGAACTGGTGACTGTGCATGACATGGCGCAGACGTGGCTAATGAAATGTCAACGCATCATCGATGACGTGAACTCCCCCAAATCAAGAAAACCCTAATCGATAAAATTACCCGATCTGAGTCGATTTTCGCATATCAAGCAAACCCTATTTACCCAAACACACTCTCCAATCGATTCTTCCCGACCTCCAACACCGGTTTCGTTCATTCCCCGTCTCGTCTCTTCCTGACCTTCAACACCGGCCTCCATCAATCCCGACCTACAACACAGACGACTTCCATCATAGTTATTGTTTAGCCATTAACGATTCATGAGAATTTCTTGATTGAACAGGATACATCTTCAAGAGGATCTGGTGGAAGAGTAAGAGAAAGAAGAGGAGGAGTTGCTGGAAGGGGACCCTATGGGAGGGGATCTTATGGAAGAGGAGGAGTTGGAAGGGCAGACAGTGCAAGAGGAGACAGGGGAAGGGGACGCTGGGGCAGAGGAGCGACTTTCTGTGCTACATCTCATTTTGAAGTGGGCACAAGCAGTCATGCTCAAAGTAGCTATAATATGGGGACATCCGCAACACAAGAATCTTCAGTGGCTGGAGCAAGCATCGAGGTGTCTACCACTGTGCAACCTTAGTTTGAGACTGCTGCGATTGTCTGTTCTTATTTGTCTCCACTTCTGAACTGGAATTGTAATGGTCTGATGGGGTACATTTGTTCTGTATTGGGAATTTGTTCTTGTTTACATTGGTCTGATGGGATACATTTGGTCATTACTTGATCTGTTTGTGTTTTGTTTGTGGCCTGAAAATCTGTCTCTTCTGTACTAGTGTTTATAATATGGGAATATGGGAATCTGTACATTAGTTTGTAATCTATCGTGGTTTGAAAATCTGGAAATCTGTTTATAAATCTTAATCTGTTTGTTATATAATGGATGCATAAAACTGGAAAGATAAAACTACATATGACAACCTACTTTCCATAACATAAGCACCAAACCTAGTCACATAACAACTGCACTATAGCCTTTCAAAATCTTCAAATTCTCTTCAACTTCAGCCAATCCAATTTCCACTGTCCTTAATCGTGCCTCAATACTTCCATTTCCGGCAAATGAATCTGATGTCCCTTGTCCTCTGTCCTCCATCCTCGGTCCATTTTCAGCAATCATATTTCCACTGTCAGCTGTCCTCAACCACGGCTTATCAACCCACAAAAAAACCGCACCCTTCATCAAACTTGTAACGACAGCATCCAAATAACCTTCTCTCATTGTTCATTTCTGTTTTAGCTATCCTAACAATACAATCAAGTCCACAATAACAGTTCACATCAATATTTTCTCCATGTAGGTCGAACTATCTGTGTTGCTAGTGCTTTTACTCTTTTCGTCTACTAGACATACCTGGAAACAATAATAACATACTCTTTCAGTCGCCAACAATAACATCCACATGCCAGTAATAATAATGGACTGTAATTGGCCTAACATTAAACAGAAGACAATGGACAGTAAACAACAGCAATAACAATGGACAGTAATTGGCCTAACATTAAACAGAAAACAATGGACAGTAAACAATAGCAATAACAATGGACAGTAAACAACAGCAATAACAATGGACCAATCATTAAACATCTATGGACTGAAATGTAATCGACCTGTGGAAATGGGCAACAATAATGGGTTATCGGGGCGGTCGGGAAGGGAGCCCGGGAGATCAAGTATGGGGTCGGGAGGAAGGACGGGGAGGAAGGACAGGGGTGTTGGAGAGGGAGGTCGGGGATGTCGAGAGGAAGGACGGGGGTGTTGGAGAGGGAGGTCGGGGATATCGGGGAGGGAGGAACAATCGAGGGAGCGGAGAGAGGTTAGGGTTTCAAGAATTTGGGGATTTTTTCGATTTTTGGGTTCAATCGGGGGTGTTGGATGAAGACAACGGTGGACAGACGGCGTTAAGGGCCACATGTGCGCCATGTAGTATTCCGTCCATGAATTGTCTTAACGGTGGTTATAATTGAGATAACGGTCAAACGTTAGGATGCGTAACGATATTATGAAAAGTTTAGGTTAGATCGGAAAAAACGGACAAAGTGTGGGACAGAATTGATCATTTGGTCTATATTTAATAATTTGGTCAATAATTTATGATGTGTTTGGTTACAATAAATAAATAGTTGAACTATTATTTATTCATGATTTTCGGGAAAATGCTACAATGGGAAAATATTGGGAGAACATGTCATCGCGAAGAGGACGAAGACGTTTTCCTAGAGGGATTCCCTGACTGCCTTCAAGAGACCTGGCATCAGCTTCTAGTTGGTCACTACGATGCCCGTGTTGAGGTCCAAGAACCTCCCCTTCGAGAAGTTCCTGCGGCGAGTTTACCGTATTTCGAGAATTTCCGAACATTTAACTGTGTGTTAATTGAATGAAAGCGGACAACTCCTGTGTTCGGACAAAGGCCGATGACAATCACCATGCCGCTGAGGTACATCTTCGCTTTCTGCAACACTTCGGTCATCTCAGAAAATAGTGTTGCCACATATCTGTCGACACAGGGAAATGATGATATGCATGATCACGGATCTTCACTTGGGATTGTATGGAGTGGACCATACAATTCGGAACTCTGAATGCTTTGAAACCGCTCATGTTCGCGAAATCAAACGCTTTGTATCCATTTTTGGTCAATAAGATGATTGATTGATTTTGGGAGGACTCAGTATTTGAAAGTTACAGTATTTGAATTTGGGAAGGATTTCGAAATGCTTCTCTTGTCGACTACGGATCGGTTTATCATCATTTGTTCGGTGTATGCTGCAAGCAAAACATTCATATCGAGATGAATGAAAGCATTAGGTTACGCGGTCGCTATCGGTGACGCATAATCTTGAATTGCCAGCATGAATCAGTCCATCGCCTAAATGACAAAACGTGTGGATGAAATCATTACTTGCAGCGAAATCTACATCACAGCGACACAAAAGTGCAAATTACAAGGACTACGATATTACTGCTTGTTCTAATATGATCAACGAGGCGACAAGGGCAGAAAGAAAAACATGGACTTCGATTCCTAAACATGAACTTGATACAGCAGGATATCCCTACCCTCTTTCCGGAGATAGTAGTTAGGGAGAAGGGCCTCAAGGTGTTCGGACAACGCCAGCTTATCGATATGCTCGTAGTGATAAGACCATGGGCACAACGCGTAGCTAAGCCGGAGTTAGTCACAGTACGACCGTGCGGGTTGTGTTAGTCACGGTGTGATTATGTAGGTTGTGTTAGTCACGGTGCATCCGTACAGGTTGTTAATAACATTTTTTTATATAAGTGTGCATTTATACTCTGCTACTCCCCCGTTATCAAGTGATTATACCATGATTGGGGTGAAGTGCTTGAGAATGGGCATATTTGTTGCTTGTCGAACCACTACAAATCTGGTGTTTGATAATCTGAAACCAACTCACAAAACACAGTTCAGATATGAGAATCTATCTAACAGATCTATGATCTATAGCTTAACAGAAGGACGCTTCTGTGCTCAATTTTGAAACGAAAAAGTGTCTAATATTCTAAGGCACTAAGTCAACCCCTTCTTAGTGCAATCTTATTTCAACACAAATCATTATAATATAGAAATAGCTGAAAGAGGTAGAGTAGGTTGGGGATGATCATTTTAGTAATATTCAATTGTTCACATCAGGGTTTCGCTTAGGTGTTCTTATACCCTGTTCGTGTGCTTATGACATTTGGTGATTTGAAACTGCAGTGGCGGCATGATTAGCAATGAAATAACATGGACTTGAATTAGGTTTTGGTGAGTAATGTGGATAAACGTGAATGTTAATACAAGAATACATTAAGCGATGACCATATTGTTGACGTAATTCATTTGTTAGTCAATATGTGATACGAGAACCTTGCCGCGATATTTTCTCGTGCTATGGAGATGTTCTGTTTCTGTCTTGACACGATGTGATGCAAAAGGAATGATATAAACGATTGAGTATGGTGCATCCGTGGATTTGAACATACCCAAGCTAGGGGTTCGGGATGCCATCTAACCGAAGGCTTACATATGCCGAGCGAGCCCTCCGTCTGCCGGCCGAATAACATCCAATGAGGCAGAAACTTCATATAATATGTGGATGATTATGTGGGCATAGTGAATTTGTTGTCTGTCATTACTGTCTTCATCTTCAGTCAAAGGATATGTGAAATGTGATGCTACATGCTGGTTTTCATGCCGCCTGCGGGACAAAATTTGATTCTATCAGATGCCAAAAGTTATGTTGATTTCCTCTTGTATGTCACAGCAGACAGATAGAATGGCTCTGAATATTGGTAAAAGCAAGATATCAATCATTATAAGAGAAGAATAATTTATGTTGGCGGCTATGGATTCACGCCTTTGTTGGCTTGTTCCTTACGGGAATTCAGTGCCGGCCTGTTGAATATGCTTACACTTAGCCGAATAAGGTATCTTAACCTGAAATCAGTGACAAATGAACAGAAAGTAGTGATTGCGTTCTTCAGCTTAAACATGTTCCTGATCATGGTAGAATTATACACCTTGAACACGAAGTTTTCCACGTGGTCACATTTATCCCGATGGGAACAAGAGTAACAATACGGTTTATTGTATGAAGCAATGACATCTCAAAACCCAGGCGCTGCGTAAGCTTGAGCAGACTGTCCTTCACACGAGTCGAACTGACCCAATTCACGGGGTATTCATTACCTTCTCCATTGAACTGTAGATTAATCTGAAGGTTTGGCCTGCACTTTTCGTCAGCCAGGTGATGTTGGACATGAGGTTGGCTCGTTGCTGGGGAGATGCTTCCATTGTTAATTGCCTGACCAATTTGATCCCGGACTCCGATTAGAATATGTTGTATTCAGGATGATCTGATCACAAAAGGTGTTGACCTTGTTTCTCCAACTGGACGATCATCCGAGCAGAGAGCACTTCTATCCTGGAGTTCTCCGTCTGTGTTTTTTTCCCAGAATTTTGAATTCGATCGCGAAATCCATGTCTTCCATTGGGAGTACAGATAGGTGTAAACTGCAAATGGAGCTATTATGTCAAGACGAGTAATCGCATAGTCTCTGTCAGTTATTAGTTTTTGGATTCGCCATGAGGAACCATTCCATTGCTAAATTACAACACATGAGGCAAAGTCAGAACTTGGCATTGAGATCAGCATCATGAGTACAAGTACAAATTAAAGGATTACACATCTAGTACTTGTCTTTTGCCATCCTAAGGCCGTCGACAAATAAGGAGAATGTGAATTTTTTTGACAGACATGGACATTATAAGGCAATCGAGAGTGATCCTTCTAGGATTTTCCTCCTAAACATTGACTTGATGCAGCTGGACATCCTTGATTTCTTTCAGATGATCATAGTTTGGGAGAAAAGCTTCAAGGTGTTCGGTCAACGCCAGCTTGTCGACAAGCTCATAGTGGTACGACTTACAAACAAAGTAGATGACTGTCTGCACGACAAGGCCGAGCAGGAACAGTATAGTAAGCAGAAACAAGCAGAGAATCCCAATGCCGACATGAAAGGCAGAGTTCAACTCAAACTCCACGAGATACCAGAACATATTCTGGATCCCTTGGAAGATGAAGCCCAACAGTAGGAACACGAAGGAGATGACTCTTCTCTTCCCCATAAACAAGTCCTTTGCCTTGACCATGGCCTGAATCCCCTTCTGATCCTCGAGCACCGAGATCACGCTCCCGAGGTACCAGATTATACATAAATAAGCAAACCCAACTACACACAGAATTACCAGGACGATATAAACCGTCTGTGTCCGGGCAGCATCACTAACAAGGTTGAACAAACCCATAGTCCCAAGCCGAAGAAGCTGTACAGGACACTCGCCAGACCAACCCAGAAGAGCGTCACTGCCAGTCTCTTCCATACCTTGGGAACCACGGCCATCACCTTCTTGAAGCTTATGGGCTTCACAGTGTATGCACAAGCCACCAGGTATACGATGGCCGACACTGAGAGGAGGGAGAAGACCATGAGTATGGCGTAGAAGCCTACATTGACCAAGCAGTAGACGATGCGATCCGTCGTCACAATGCTTGACAAATGAGCCTTGTTGCCTTTGGCATGATCGACATGGCTTTGGTCCTTGTAAATCTTGAAGGAAAAGTAGTCTGTGATCTGAGTCTGGGCAAGGAAGATGAAAGCTAAAGGGAGGATGAACACGAGCGTGATCAAGCTCAAAGTTCTCTTGTATTTCCATATGATCTTGAAGGATTCCTTGAATATGCCTACAAACCCGAGATGCTGCATCTCCTCTGGTGGCCTGTCCATCGGGCCAGGTAACGGGAAGAAGAGTTGTGGAGAAATTTGACTGTCTATGCCTTTGAAACGTAGTTTTATATAGGACTGGTGTTTACTTGGCCAGCAGATTAACTGTCCAATACAATAGCTACTGCATATGATATAAGGACAATTTGCATGCTTACGTAAAGCCGATTGCGACTGGCGTTATTGTCCTGTCATTACCGGCTGCAACTTTAGTATAGCCTATGCAATTTTACCAGTCAAGATTATAAGCAGTACAAAGTCCTCCGAAACCAAATCATATGTTCATTTGTTTTTGCATTTCACATCAAACAGATAAATCGACCCTCCATTTTTGTAATGGCAAGGCATTAATCATTGGATAGGATGAAGCAGAAGAATTGTTTTAACATTGGTGACCATGGATTCATGTGTTTGTTCCTTGTTCATGATGTTCATCCAAATCCGGCCTGTCGAATAATTTTACGTTCGGTCTAACGCTGTATCTCTTAGCCCATAATCGATAACAATCAAGCAGAACTTGGATGTTACAAAAGAACTGGGCCATCGAAAACCTTCACCGATCGATCTTTGCCATGTTTGGTCAATAGGCCTGGATCTTCTTCATCAGAATAATGTCGATGTGGTTGCAGCGATCCAGTTCACTGCATCTGTCAGTCTCATTCAAGTAAGCACATTAGAAAGCGGACACTCACAGAACATTGTAAATATGCATTTATAAATGCAGAGTGGTAGTCTGTTGGATACGCCAAAACTCGAGTGGAAAAAGCATATGTTAATGGGCCCTAGGAGGATGTAGTGGGGCTGGGTTTGGGTCAGGGACCGCGGTCTGTTAGTGCGCCAAGCTCATATGAGTAAGTCCACATGAACCTCCTAGATACAAAAAATAAAAAATAAAAGCATCTGTTAATCCAGAATCGATATGAACATTGCGCTGATATCACTGGTTGTTGGCGTTAGCAAGCACGTAGTTAACCTCTTTAAGTTGACACACTTAATTACGTTTTGATGATTTGCCTGAAAGATATCAATCCAGAATCTAGCTATCTTTTGAAGTTCAATAAAAAGAAATATAATAGGATTGCAAGGATTGGCAGGATCAGTAAGTACACGAGGACGAGGTCATTCATGATCGTGCAGGAGCATCCTTTCTATATTTCAAAAGGTTGTGACTCGGGAAAAGGGCCTTGAAATGCCTGGCTCATCAACATTGCTCGTAGTGATATGACTTGCGCATGAAGTATAACACCATCTGCACAATCATGCCCACAGTAACAGCACAGTGAGCAGCAATGGGTCTGGAAAAATGACCATTATCACATGCCTTGTCATCGATGTCATCTTTGATCTGCCGAAGGTTCTCTTATGATCCCAAACGATCTGGAGCAAGTCCTTGATGTGCCTACAAAACCCAGCTGAAGGTCTGAATCAATCTACCTCCTCTTCTGTTTGTTGTTACTACGACTTACACAGATTCAAAATTCTACTACGAAAAACCAATAGAATTCGTATGAAGGTTGGGGGGAATGCTAGCTTCATGTCAGTGGGTGATGATAGCCAAAATGACGGCGTGCATAGTAATGAGTAGCGTGGATGTTTGCAGTGTTTGAAGTAGGTTGAGATGTTATACTGCGTTTTGCTAAAGCAAATCCATGTTCATCAAGAAGGGAGTATAGAAAGGCGTATGCGGCAACTGAAGTATGATCATATAGAGATGACGAATGACATTAAATTATGCGGTCTTTATCACTAATTAGTTGCTGGATTTCGAAGATGTTAGATCTTTCAGGTACACTAAAAGGGGGTGAATTAGTGATTGTAACTTTTTCGCCATTTCTCAGTATAAGCGGAAGCGTACTGTATTACAACAGAGCGTTTCTCAGAATGAGATATCCTTCGCTGTAACCGTTACGATTTGATCGAGTAGGTTTTCGTACGAGTGTTTATTCGATCGTAATGGACACAGTAGTTTATAGTGGTTCAGCCTTAATCGACCTACATCCACTTTCCACCAACGAGGTGATTCCACTATATAATATAATGGATGCAAAGAGCCCTTGCACTAGGATTTCGGTTTCTTACAAAGTGAGATTTAGAATCCTTTATTACAGTAGATTACTCCTGGGCAACGATAAGCTCCTCACGCAGTGGACGTTTTTTCGTTTCCAGCAGAATGATGCTCACACGCAGCAGTTGATTGCTCAAAGGATTTTTACACAGAACGTTGTCGCTTAGGCGTAAGCCTGTCTATCAAAGTGCAAAGACAACGTTATGTTAAAGTATAAACCCTCACAAATGATTCCTTATAGTGAAGAACGACTTCTCTAAGAGCATCCCGTTTCTGTTTCACAGCAGAGGAATGCTTCAGCACTTAATAGCTCAGCATAAGATTTCTACACAGTTTCTGTCTCTTCTCAAGATGAGCTTGTAATTACTCAAGAGACAACCACAAAGCCAATCACTTAGAATAGAAAAGAAACAGAACAGAGATTGGTTCCTCACACAGCAGAACCTGACTTCTCACACAGCGAAGTTGCGGTATCCGTCCTACACTCAGTTCGAACGTGGACATTTACCACAGCCGTGACTCACTATACTGCACACCCAGTGCATAGAGTGGAATTTTCAGCTCCGGCGGCTCCCACGCAACCTGCTCTACGGTCCCTCTATATCAGGAGGTCGATGCTTCCGCATAGAACCCCTGTGCTCGGGAGAACCTCTTTCCACTCCGGCGGCATTCTCAACTCTTGCTCTACGCTGCATGCACGAGACTTCTGGCGCACACCCGAAAATGCGTGTCTAGCTACTCAAACTCCGTAGGTTCGAGACTTCCCTGCGAAGAGACACGACAAGAACGGCTTCTTGCCGATGGGTTAGCAACTTGTTACTGAATTCAGAACATGTATTCACTTAGCTTCCCTCAGACGATTCGCCAGTCGCTCGTTGAACGTACCGAGGACACCCAATCCCTCTCACGACGATCAAGGTCGCACTCAGCCCTTAACACTCTCACACGCAGACTGCAAGAGGTAAGAACCAGGCGATCACTTAGCACCTTCCGTTCTCCGCCGATCCTCAAAGCTTCACTCAGATCACACAGGCTTTGGACAACCACTCAGACCACTTAGACGCACAAAGGCTATCAGATTTGTCGTCCGAGTCTGATATTAAATGGAGAAACGAAACGTGGAAGATGTCCAGATACGTTGGGACAATCTTTATGATTTGTTTCCAAAACTTGTGGACAGATTCTGAGCAACGGTCTACTCAACGATCGCTGTACCATAGAAGGTAAGTGCCCAACGGTAACTTCCCTCACATAAATTGTTTTATCCGAAAACAAATTAATTGTTTCCAAATCTTATAAGATAATTTACCTAATGGCGATCAATTCAGATGAATCATTAGAGTCAAATCACAAATAAAAATTATTTGAGCTGATGATTTATCTTTTTACAGCGTAGCTCTGACAATCAGAACAAAATATTTTGTTTCCAAATATAAACTTGGAAAGCTAATCCCATAATACTGAGTTGTCTAAATATATGAATTGAGGATATTTAAATCATATTCAACGTATTTAGACAATCAGACATATATTCTGAATAAAATCAAAATATAATGTAATTATAAAATATTTATTTCCATGTATTCATTAAGTAAGCGTATCATTACAGTAACAGCGTATTGTCAGAAAGCAACATACTGCTCACGCTAGTTGTGGCTCAGCAATAATTTGCTCAAGCAAATTACTAAAGATAAGCTTTCCTCTTATGAATAAAATTAATCAAAAGGATTTTGATTAACTTCCATAATTAGAGGCTTTATAACCATAATTATGGTAAAATATATTCTAAATTAAATTAGAATATTTAGAACATTCAGATAATGGTTAAACATTGAATTAACCTGGACAATTCGAATTAGTTTGGAAAATTATTTATTTCCACGTTTACAAAATGACAGACTCAGTATTACAGCGACACCTTACTATAACGCAGCATCATATTCCTCAAGCTCATCATTAAAGACAAGCAAAATGATACAACAATATAGTGTTATAATTTTATAACATAGCTTCTCAAGCTCATCATCAAAACCAAGATTAATAGAAGATAAATTGGGGTTGAAATCGTGACCTGCAGTGAAAACAGCGGCAAAGAAGGGAAACGAGGAATTATTTCGACAGCGACTAGGACAATGATAAGACAATTGAGATGGTCGTATTTATATTTATATGATGCAGCTGGACATCCATGACAAGATGCTCGTATTTCGGGAGAAAGGCTTCGAGGTGTTTGGACAACGCCAATTTGTCGATTAGCTCGCAGTGATACGACTTGCAAACAAAGTATATGACCGTCTGCACGACGAGGCCAAGAAGGAAGAGGATGGTGAGCAGAACCAAGCAGAGGATTCCAATCCCGGCATTCCAGGCAGAGTGCCGCTCAAACTCTACGAGATACGAGAACATAAACTGGATCCCTTTGAAAACGAAGCCGAACAGCAAGAACACGAAGGAGATGACTCTCCTCTTCCCCATGAACAAGTCGTTCGCCTTTACCATGGCCTTAATCCCTTTCTGATCCTCGAGCACCGAGATCACGCTCCCGAGGTACCAGATTATACATAAGTATGCAAACCCGAGTGCATCAATGATTACTAGGACGATGAAAACTGTCTGATTCACTGCCTCACTAATATCGTAGAATAAACCCCAGATAACAACCCAGAATCCCAAGGAGAAGAAGCCGTACAGGAGAGTCACCAGTCCAACCCAAAGGAGAGTAACTGCTAGCCTCTTCCATACCTTGGGAACCACAACCATCATCTTCTTGAAGCTTATAGGCTTCACGACGTATACGCAAGCCACCAGGTAGATGGTGACCGACACAGAGAGGAGGGAGAAGACCATGAGTATGGAGTAGAAGCCTACGCAGGCTGAGCAGTAGATTATGTTATCCATCGTCAAGATGCTGGACAAGTGTGCCTTGTCGCCTTCGGCATGATCGGCACGGTGTTTGTCAACGAGGAGCTTAATGTAGATGGCATCAGTTATCTGAATTTGGGCGAGGAAGGTGAAGGCTAAAGGGAGGATGAACAGGAGAGTGATCAAGCTAAGAGTTCTCTTGTATTTCCATATGATCTCGAAGGACTCCTTGAATATGTCTACAAGCCCGAGATGCTGCTTCTCCTCCGGTGGCCTGTCCATCGGGTTGGGTAATCAGAGATCGTACAGAAATTGCGCTTCTTATGCCATCAAACCGTAGATTTATATAGGATTAGCTTTTCATCAGCCAATACGATCAACGCTACAAATGCTGATTGGCCTGCTTACGAAACCCGGGTGCGACTCCAACATTCATGCTATAGGATTATCGATAAATTAGCTGTGCTCTTGCCGGCAGAAAATTATAAAGGCCGTGCGCCGGATGATTACAAAGCTTCACACGGATGGAATGACTCTACAATTTCTTTTCCATAACAGCATCGTATTAATCAATTAATCTGATGAACCCAAAGAAGTAACTTTATTGGTGACTCGAATTCATATATTCGTTGGCCTGTTCATGATATCCATCCAATCCTTGTATGACTTGCACCAGTAGGAAGTTCACAGAGAGTGAGGAAGACGAGGCCTATTGGGTGTGTTCTTGGTATTAATTCTGCTGTCCGATGATGGCAGAACTGATGTTTTGCACAGTGATAAGCAGTGGCAAGGTAGACAAAATGCTTAGTGTGTTGCGGGCCCTTGCTATGTTTGTTGTCTGTCTCCTTGCCATCTACAATATCGATCTAAGTAAACAAAGCTGCCGCATTTTTCATCGACGCATGCAATGACAATGCACAAGGTTCAGCCCTTCGCATTGGGAAATGCTTCCGTTTCTCGATTGTCAGAACAATCCGACCACGCTTCATATCAGAACAATCATCGGGGCTGAAAGTAACTTCTGTTCTGTAATTTCTCAATCTGTGCTTCTCTTTCCGAATTTGGAAATCGATCGATATTTTATAAATGATTGGCTAAGGAGGTCTATGATCATCGGCTAAGGAGAAGGTATTAGTTTGTCATCGAGGTTTGGGGTGCGCTGCAAGTGCACATCGAGACGAGTAAGGTCAATAGAATTGTGTCGTCGCAGTTGGTCATTAGGGCCACGATGAACCACTCCATATACTAAACTGCGAGACATGGGACGAAATCACGGCATGCAGCGAAAACGACATCATGGCTACGACGGAAGCTCGAGAAAGCACGAGGATTACACATTCAGCCGTCGTTCTTAACGAGGACTGACGTCGGATGGGACGAATAGAAGGAATTATTTTTGTGTTGGCTTGTTGAGGACTCAACTACCGCCGGCCTGTTGAAACTAAAAAAATCCAACCGAATGCAGAGATTTTATGTAGTTTTTTTTTCATGAATTGGAGAAATTTCTATTCGCAATATTTTAATAGATTTTGCATTAATTGGAATAAATTTCGAAATTTTATATAGGTATCTCAAGAAAATATGTATTTCAGAATTTTCCTTATTGATTCATCTTATCAATTGTTAAATTGAAAAATAAAGACAATTTGTTTAGATTTTATAATTTCGAATATTTACAATTCCTAAAAAATTTAGCGTAAGTTAGATTATTAGCCGCCACTTTTCAACATAATAATGTTTTTAGGATAAATAACGCCGACAGTAATATCGAGGGTTGAAACCACGCCTCCCTCATTTGGGGTCAAGAAGTCTAAAAGATTAGCATAAATTAATATGAAATAAATATTATAATACTTTTTGAAAAACTTATAAATTTTTCCCGGAATATGGGAATAGCGACGTGTACTAACCACTCCTTTGACGGGTTGCGATGGCTCTATTTGCGGTATTCCTATGTTACGTTTATATTATATATAACCATAATTTAATGAAATATTGATTAATTCTATTTTTTTAAAGATTTATAAAATTTGTATTCATGGGTCATTTTTAGTATGTTGGTCAAACCCTTTTCGCCAGGGAAAAACAATGACAAAGAGATCCTTCCAGTATTTGCCTCCTTGGAAGATCTCGTAACTCGGAAACAATAAGAATGTGAAAGAATTGCAGAGATTACGAAAGAACTGGACTTTCGAAACCATTGTTTGAACTTTCACGACGAGTTCCCTTAAGGATAGCTTGCTGATGTGGTTACAGTGACATAATTTACTGTGTTCAGGAGTCGCATTACTGCGAGCACATCGACAAGTGGAACAGGACAGAGCATCGCGATTATGCACCTGTCCGGCACCAGAAGGACATCACGAACCCGAAGACGTACATTGTACTCGTGCTAAATGGCCAATGAGTGAAAGTCATCAGCATATCAAATCCAACAATTGATATATTAAGTGTCAAGAAGAAGACCGCAGTGTCGACAGTCCTGGGAAACCTATGTTGAGTCAATGCGAAATTGATGAAAGACAACGTGCATTCGATAGTGTTTGTGTGATGCAAGTGTTCCAACTACAGAAATTGAACAGAACATGGATATGACGAGAACCAGATGGTAAGTGGGACCTCCCAAACCAAGCGATTCGCTTCTAGACGTAAACTTGATTCATCTGCACATCCTTACCCTCCTTCATCTGTTCGTAGTTCGGAGCAAAGGCCTCGAGATGCTCTGCCAGTGCCGGCTTGTCGATATGCTCGCAGTGATATGTCTTGCAGACAAAGTACGTAACGGACTGAACCACCAGGCCAAGGAGGAACAGAAAGGTGAGCAGCACCACGCAAACTGTCCCGAGCCCGAAAAGGAAAAAGGAGTTCCACTCGAACACTACGAATATTTCGTACACTAACAGCACTCCGTAGTAGACCGCCGCAAGCAGCAGAAAGATGGGGACAACAACCTTCTTCTTACCCTGGATCAAGTCCTTCGCCTTTACCATTGCGCCGATCCCCTTCAGGTCCTCAAGCACAGTGATCACACTTGCCAGGTACCAGATTATGCATAGGTAAGCGAATCCCACGAAATGGGCGATGTAGCTGATGATGAAGACAGTTAAACCGAATGCCTCGGAGTGCCACCCTACCACGCCGTACATAATGATGGAGAATCCTAGCGTGAAGCAGGCGTAGACGAAGCTGATCAGGAACACCCAACAGAGCGTGACTGACAGCCTCTTCCACACCTTCGGCACGATGCCCATCACTTTTTTGAAGGAGATTGGCTTCACAGTGTAAATGCTCGCCACCAGGTAAACGACTGCAGACATGGCCAAGTTAGCCAATACCAGCAGGATGGCATAATAGAGCACCTTCAGCACGACGTAGCCTATGCGCTCGGACGTGATCAGATCAGAGAGACGAGAGTTGTGTTTTTTGTCCTCTAGCCTTTCCTCATGACGGTATATCGCATACCAGAGATGATCTGCTACCTGGATTTGGACGAGGAAGATTAAGGCCAGAGGGAAGATGAGCATGGCCGTGATCAAGCTCAACACCTTCCTGTACTTGCCGATGATCTTGAATGACTCCTTGAATATGCTGACAAAGCCCATGAACCTCATCTCCTCCGGTGGCAGATCCATTGTTTTACAATCACTAACGTCTCCTTTTGATCTCAAGGAAGATTTATGGGAGAATGGGCTGAACGACCAAAAGCTGCATCAAATTTATACTGAGGAAGAAATCGTCATTAGCCGATCGATATCGGCATGGTTCTTGTCAGGAAGCGGAAGAAGACAATAATGCTTCGTAACAAGGAAATCCACGATGAATTTACGTACGGACAACGCCTCCAGGCTGAGGATACAATAAGAGTCCACTCCAAATTTAACGCTACAATGACTTTGTAAGCGACACCACGTGATTTCCTCTTAAAGTGTTCTTGGACAACTAGACAAAGTTGTCTTCCTCGTAGGTCGACCCGTCTGGTCCATCCACAGGCACATAAAACATTTAAGGCGCAACAAGACTAAGGCCAGCAATTTATCGGAGATTCAAATGTACTGACACCCCCATCTTCCAAATGTGCCGAATTCCATGTGCTAATATTGCCTACCACCCAATCTCGTTGTTTGTTCAATAAGGCTGCAACTTTCAAAATTCTTGATATAGGGCCGAGAAATTGTTGTTACAAACAACGATTTGTGGAAACCGCTGTTGCCAAATGACGATGATTCTAGTAGACATAGATTCATGAAATTGCGTTTTACGCAGCTATTTCCACGGAATGTTTTGAGAAAGCCATGACTAAATAATAAGAATTAAAGCTAGAAGGACTACGAGAAAAAGGCCTTTTGCATGATTTAGTTCTTTGACGATTGAAAGACCTTGTCTGAAGCTGCGGCCCTCCCACTTCCACTTTGATTATCCGTTAACGGCCAGATTGACGATGATCACACTGATGATGTCTTACACTTCCTTCCCAGGGCAAGTCTAGTCAGCAGCGTGGTTGCTAGCACGCTGTGACTTGGGTAGAGCAGTTGGCCTTTATCTTTTGCACCCGTCTCGGGCCTGGAGTTGGAATCGTTCGGAATCCCTGGGTCGAGCTCCTGATGGCACTCGCAGGCCACCTGACAGGTCAGCTCGTTTGACACCAAGTCCCATAAGCTGTCACTCATGATGTTAGGGACTATCCAGTTTCATCCATCCGAGCTCCATCATTCTCCTCCTGATCTGAAGCAATGCCAAAAAGAGGAAATCAATCAAGAGTCTGTTCCCAGGGGTGATGGCACTGACCACAAACACGGCAGCACTTTCCTGGCTCCAAATCAGCCGTGACGCCACCAGACCCGCTTCAACGACTCTCACTCAAGCACAAGAACCATCGATTCCAGGATCAGTCAGCCAAAGATCTTCCACCAACCTGCAGAAGAAAAGATGGCCTTTTCGTCATGACCTCCAGCTACCAGCTCCAGCTTCTTGACATCGCTCACGACAATGGGCATCAACAATCTTGCTCCAGGCCCTACACCAGACAGCACGCTTAGAATCTTCCATTCCAGCTACAGCTTCCTTCCTGATCCCCAAGACACACAGATGCAACGACGACTAGCTTTAAGCTCAGTTGCGGCTGCTACAAGAACACAACTGAAACGACCTGACAAATTTTAAATTTTTCGTCAGTCAATACGGTCGTAGTTGATCGGTCAACAGCGGAAGACGACAAACTTAATCTCTACCTTGGTCATGCATCTCTATCTCGTATCTCCATCACATCTTTAGTCAATAACTCACTGCAACACTAAATAATTTCCCCAAAATTGGGGTCAGCGATAATTCGCCGATTACACCCTACCCATGCACACGCGAAGACATGAGACTTCTAATCCGACCCTACCGTGCTCTTTTAAGAAAACATTTCATGCCTCATTCGAATTAGGAAGTAGAAATTCCTATCATCTCATCAGAACGAACAGATAATTATCACGACCTTACAATTATACCCAGCTAAACGCGTATCACGAAAGACAATAAATAAGCAGTGGATAGTATACGACTCCCATGAATCAATCCTCCTCCATATACCAACTCTTCCCAGGGTGCCAGGACCACCGTAGTGCGCCCTCACCCACTCCTCTGGGAGCGCCCGGGTCGACGGCAGCAGGTGCAACCGCGAGTGGTGCCACCTCCCCGTCCTCCTCCAACACACAGTCGGGAATCCTCCTCCGACAGACAGTCGGAAATCACTGCTAATGAAACTCATTTTCAATTCTAGAACCAGTACGAGTGATTTCCATCTACTTCCTAGAAATGGCAGAAGATTGAAGTGGAAGTATTCTTAAGAACCTGCCCACGTAAGTCAAAACGATAAACCTCAGGACTGGTAGCTAATTTTCTCATGTTAGATTGGGCGTGGCTGATCCCAACCGGGTTCGTATGTCAGCCAAGGTACAAGTTCGAAGACACCGATACATAGGAATCCCAACCGCCGCCCACACCCGGTGAGGCGCAGCTGAACCCATTCCAAGCTCGGTTACCATTGGTCCGCTTTCCCTCTCGTTGACATGAACGAATCCCGATCCCCAGCCACCGCCATCCTTTCTCTGTATAGGGCACGGCTCAATGCACTTGCAAGTTCAGGAAGCAGATTCTAACGAGGCATATAGCGCACCGGCAACAAAAGCTACAGATAATTTCAGCCGCCCATACACGACATCGTCGCAGCCCACTTCCTCACACAGTCATACCAACGTTAATAACAGAACACATCAAGCGGATCGTCTTCTGGCAACATTTCCGCATCACATAGTCACACCAACGTTTAACCACAAATCCGACTCTTCTAACCCCGTTCCTCCCCTGACTACGCTCGAAACTCTCTTTCCTCCCCAAACACGCTTCCACACAACAATCGCAACAGAACAATAATCGATGACAGGGGAGGGGGGTAGGGGGTACCGTTCGTTTGCCTTCGTTCAAGTAGCGTCGCCCAACTTCGAGTCCTCAGACCCCACGCTCCCTTATTTTTCTGCACAACCACTAGTCTTCCTCTGACGAATCTCCCGCGCCTCGACGATTTCTGGACGACGCAGTCCCGACAGCCGCTTGACTGATTCCCAAGGAACCACTCTTGCGGAGTGGAACGGAAAGACGGGAGAAAGGACGGAAGCGAGCGCGGCTCGATCCACTGGACGCAGAAACCCCCCTCTTTCGATTTCCCTCGGTTCCGCCTTCGTTCTTACCTCCTGCCCTTTCTTTCTTTCTTTCTTTTCTTTTTTAATTTAACATAAAAACCATTTCTCCTTGTCGTTTTTTTCATTATCAGACAACTATAATTATTATTATTTTATTTTTGTTTGTTTGCGAACCCCTTCCCCTTGTGGTTTTCTACACAAAATGTTCCATTGGGTAATGTCCATTTCTTCCCCCACAGTGTACCTTAATCCGGGATTGTTCCAACGTCGCTCGCGAAATATTTTCGTCACTCAGCAATTTTGAAAATAATCTTCGCCAACTACTCATCAAAAGTCTGCTTTTAACAAAAGGCCGACTGTCGGTTTCTGGGGACATGAAAGTCGGCCTTAATACATGCGCACTTCTCAATTTCTTTTTTTTTTCTTTCCTTTTGAATTAAAAAAAAAGAAAAGAAAACAGAAAGAAAGGCGACTTTCCATTCATATTATTATTGATTTTTAATTCAAAGCAAAAAAAAAAAAAAAAAAATGAGGAAGTCGACCTTTGTAAGGCTGACTTTCATTCCCCAAAATCGAAGTCGGCCTTACAAAGGCCGACTTCCTTCATGCAGCGTCCCAGACTTCGTTTGCTAAAATTTTTTCTAAGTGTGGTGAAGTCGGCCTTTGTAAGGCCGACTTCCATTCGCCAAAACCGAAGTCGGCTTTACAAAGGCCGACTTCCTTGAGGACCAAAGTCGGCCTTTGTAAGGCCGACTTTGGTGGGTTAGTTCACGAATTATTTTCATTAATGCGTCATTTGGTGAAATATTTCGCCAAATGACGTCATTAAGGAACAAAACTCTACCTTATCCTACTGACAAATCTATCAACGACGTCCTATAGTGGTGTAGCGTCATAATGGAGCCACAATGCCCGAAGAGTCTCGTATGAATCAACCTCCTTACCATCAATTTTCTTAAGTTTAAAGTTCCTTTTTACTCTTTCCTTTAAGTCAAACCAGTGCATCAAATGAAAATTATCATTCTCCAAATTCGATCCCGTTGAGTTCAAGCGGCACTTTTCCCACGTGACATAATCGCACGAAATCGAATTAAAGTCTCGATAATATTCGATATTAACGTCAACTGACAACGAAAGCATTAAACTCTTACGCCACGTCGGATTTTGATTCGATCAAACATTCTATTCCTAGTCAACCTACTAGTCAAAGTAGTACATCTTCGTTCTCGAAAATATGGGTCGTTACAACAACACAGTGACGTCCCTATCGAGCTTCACTTCGCACCAGCAGGGAAGGCTCTCTAGCTGCTGCAACTGGCTTCACAGCTGTACCTCCTTCCTTGTGGCTGCGACGGCCAACATCATGTGGATTCTTCCTCGACTCCCGGCAATGGCGGGGGCAGGTCCTCTCTCTCTCCTGGTCCACCCCAAGAGTCACCCTGCGCCTGCCACAAGGAAATCTCCTCTTGGCCAATTTCAACCCCGCAATTAGACTCGCCGCCCTATAACTGGAGAGACCAGCGGATAAAACATAATCGGAGTTGCGTGACGTCCTAACAATAAAAGCATTATCTAAGGACTTTAAAATTGACTTTAAAACAATTTCATCAATCAATCATGTTTTAATGATCCTCTGCTAAATGTCATTCACCAAAATTAATTTAACAAGCATAATCTCATGTGAATGAAACTTGATTAGTGATGGCTAAATAAACGAATGCTGGCATCTCGAGAACACCCAAGTGGCTAAAGGTGAAGTGTTTGGAACCTTGTCATGATTCTGATTCGAACCCTATCATACAAACTCGAGTTGAATTACAGTTGTTTTCTTGGGTGATGTGGCTAATAAAGCCCAAGAGCCGCCCACCTACTAAGAAAGAGCAGCTTCAAGTCGGGCCCAGAAGGAATGTAGTGGGGTCGAGCCACTGATATAAAAAAAATAAACGAATGCTCATATAGGCAGGATGAGTTGATCTAATAATGTATTGGGTTAATCTGCAATTTGAGGGATTTGGAAGGTGTAGTACCCTTCGTTGCTTTTCCTATCATCGAATGCTATACTGAGGTATAGCATAGATCACTTTCTTTAACCTACATACAAGTTATGGATGTTGTGAATGCTCAAAACTTGGTGGTTGTTTCATAAACACTTCTTCCATCAACACTCCGTGTTAAAATGCATTGCGTAAATCAACTCGGTTTAATGGAAAGCAACAACTCACAACTAAAGACGAAACAATTATGATGGTTTGATGCTTCACCACTGGGCTAAAAGTTTCAGAATAATCCAAGCTTGACCTTTTACAACTAATCTCGCTTTATACATATCTAGTACCATCAGATTTTAGTTTCACCTTAAACACCAATTTGCATCCTATCACCATTTGCTCCTCTCTAGGCTGAACAAAGTATCCAGGTATCATTTCAAACAATGCCTCGAATTCTTTTTGCGTAACTTCCTTCCATAACAAAGAATTTATTGCTTCTTCAGGGTATTAAGTTCGATTGGTATTTGGTTAGATGGAGTTGATTGTGTAGCTGGACATGATGAAAGTGTTAGTTTTATAGGGTGCAGCGGAAATAAAAATAATAAACTTTTATGCCAAAAAATAACAAATCTCATGGTATGTATCATAAAAATATTTTGATAAACAATAAAAATATGTCTTACCCGGAATTCTTACCTCAAAACCACCGTTAAGACAATTTCAAAACAAAGAGTCCTAAGTGTAACCCCTCTAGCGGTATTAGAAACAAGGTTTCTAATATAATTCGTAAGTACTTAGTAGTATCTAAAAGGGGGGCGGGTTTTGAAAACCCTCCCCTTGTATGTTCCAAGGAGGGGCGGGTTTTGAAAACCCGCCCCTTGATCGTCCATTGAAGGGGCGGGTTTGTGTGTTGCAGGAGGGGCAGGTTTTGAAAACCCGCCCCTGGTGCATTCCCCGAAGGGATTCTCCAAGTGTTGGAGGGGCGGGTTTTGCATAGGGACGGGTTTTGAAACCGCGCCCTCATGCTTCGCCATAGGGACGGGTTTCCAAAACCCGCCCCTTCCTTTGATACGCGGAGGGCGCGTTTTGAAACCGCGCCCTCTTTGTAAACGGAAGGACGCGTTTTCAAAATGCGTCCCTTCAATGGTAAAACCGTATTTTAAGAAACTGGGACCGTATTTCGCAAATTTTTTTTTAAAACTAACCGTATTTCCGTACAAAACTCTGTGAACTGGCCACTGCTTGATTGCTATGTTTGATATTGATGGAAAATGAAGGCAAACAATGACCAACAACAATGACAATATGCAGACTTTCTTTGTTCTTAAACCACTAGGTTAGAAACTAAGGTTGTACTTGGGATATGTCCGACTTGATGTGCTAACCCACCTAGTTGCTGCTGCGTCTCCTACCTCAACCTAGGCGTGGCCGTGGTGTTTCGGGACATATTCCTCAAGCTTAGAAAGGAGCTCGTGGGCCGTCGGGACGGAAAGGATCATGTGACGGGCAGACAACAGCGAGTTGCAGTACCCGTCCACGTTCAACATTCCCACTTGCTCATTAGTCATCATCATTCTTTCCTCAACCACCCGAGGATGGCGTCCCTAGTCCTCAGTCCTATGTTTTCTTTTTTCCTCGAAGGAGCCTACCGGCTTGTCGTGGATCCCACGTTGTGCGGAGGTGGGACGCCACAGAAATTTAACGGTTCATCGACGATCCAAATTAGTCAGATGCGAGAATTAATCAATACGAGTTAAAGTTACCGCTAACAGATATATTCATTATGATGTTGGGCTCCGACACACTGGAAATAGCCCAAAATTTGTTTTCGGGTGAATTAAGGCGGCCTAACTTATTTTGTAAACTACTTAGATTTTGAAATCAGTTACTCCCTCCTCCACCCAACACCGACCCAACTATTACTGTATGACATATGTTCTAAGACACTTTGTAATATATGTGAATAGTTATTAATAAATGTAAATATTTTCTGTTCGTAAGGTAAAGTCCCACATATGTCAATCTAAAATTGTCCTTTATTAGATAGATGTTTAGAGGCGACATTAACATCTAAATTAACGCCGAGTATAACTTAGGTTGAGTTAGACCAAGCAATGGATGTCCAAGTTAAACTTGGAGGTGCCCAAGTTTAGGGTACACTAAACACGACCCGTTTATAGATAATACCACATTTAAGCGTCATTGGTCAGTTCTCTTGTTAAACGAGTGTAACCGATCTCCTGAATTGAGACCTTCATATATTCTATGCGTGAAGTTGTACACTTTGATGCCATTAAAAGCAGTTTTTAATTGGATTGTGAGTAATACGGTTATTGGGTGTACAACGAAGCGTATGGAGGATAATGTTGAGTTAATATAAGATTCATCGCTCCCTTGGATTAGAGAGTTGATATCTTGGCCACTATTGAGATATTAGTGATTTTAAACACACGGCCGTTGATGAATGTTTATCATTTAAGTTAAGATATATTATATCCCAGAAATCAAGTAAAACAATTAATGATGCATGGTGCTCTGAATTAATTGGGATGTTGGTGAGATGAATATATTGAATTACACAAAAATCGGTTCATAGTGATTTTGGTTCATGACCAATATTCTATTACGTTGGGTGGCTGAAAATGGTTGCTAGACGGTTACCTCAGTCTGTGTATGGATGTACGCTGTCCTCGTATATAGGGTCGCACGCAAAAACGCGTCGACATAGACATTGATTATTTAATTCTAATTGATATTGGAATTAAAAGATATAAATTTTCAGAATTCGAATTTGTTAGGTAACAAATTTATTCTGAAATATCAGAAGCATTAAACCTGATCGAATATTTCTAAGTAATAGACCATAATAATCTAATTATAACAATTAATTATTATATTATTATTCATTATTATATTATATTATTGTAAGACTAAGTGTAATACCTAAAATGGTGGGTCTAGCCAAATTGGCTATTTACAAACCGTAGCATAGGATTGCTACGTGGGTGACTATTTTGTCTAAGTTGACTACGGCGATACCCACATGTTAAGAATTTTATATTAATTAATTTAGCTAGCAATCGTAGCTTTGCTACGTGTAAGTAATTAATTTCATTGTAAAATGAAATTTCTTTTAAAGGCGGTACCTTACGAGCAAGGTAACACGTACTATAAATGTTGGATGAAATCAGAATTGGATTGATAGTTTTCCAATTTGACATTTTGGTTTTAAAAAGAAAAGAGAAAGAAAGATAACCGCCTGTAGGAGAAAAAGAAAACGTGAAGCTTCCAAGAGAAATTTAGTGTGAGTTCGAATTGTTCGGATTATCGTGTGTGCGTAGATAGTTCTAGATTAATCACGTTTGGGACTCTTGAAGCTCGTATTCGTAACAACAAGCTACGTTTTATTTACCGTTACTATTCGATGTATACCTATCACATTGATTTGGGGTCATATTTTAAATATTTTGAACTTTACTTTTCGATTATCGCGTGTGCGGCCCTCCTCCGTCCCGTCCTCAATGTCGGTGGATCAAAGACCACCGTCCGTTGGATCAAACACAGCCGTCCGATCCCATGTCCGTATCCGTAAAAACCAAGCACAATCTTACTATAACAAAAAAAACTCTACATTAATGAAAATTGACGTCCCAAATTTTCCAATTATTTTGTTTTTCTGAAAGAAGAATTTGAATTTTTTAAAGTAAAAAATTACACAACTAATTCATATTAAAGCCCTACCCATATACATTAACAAAGTCCATTTAAAAACTCAATTTTATGGTTATTTTTTAAGCGACTAATTTTATTTTATTTTTATACTATATCTATCATTATCCATATTTTATTCAATAATTGATTCTTATCCAGGCTTGTTCCCCTCCAAAAATAAACCATTCGGATTTCATCATTCCCTTGAACGAACGATTTTAAATAAACATAAAAACAAAAGGGAAAGAATTATGATGCAAAAATATTACCTAAAAAATATAGTTTTAAATTCCGATCGATTTTAAATTTTACTTTATAAAGCATTCGCGTTCCCTTTCATTTCCTGTTAACAACAGTGAATCAAAAAGCACGGGGAATACTGGTGGAGAGACGACATTTTAACAACAGCCAATTACTGAATTATATCCTATACAACCACCACATTCAGCAGTATGCTCGGTTTCGAAACCATCCGATTCCATCCCCAGGACGTTAAGATATCCACGATTAGGAGGATAACAATGAGTTGACAGGACTTTGATGCTTCGGTTTTCGATTTTCCGAGAGCCAACTGGGACAGAAGAGTTAATCTAGATTCAAACTGCTAATCTTGATTGTGGATTGTTCGAACCATGAAACTTGTTAGATCTTTCCAATGCATTGCTCTTCACTTAATCCATTTCAAACATCCACATCGTCGAACTGCTTTAATCGCTAAATGATGAATTATGACAAATTCATCACCTACACATCTACTCATTAGTCACACGTACAAATCACGTCGCCTGGGCAGCAAACCAGAGACATACTGCTTCATTCAAATCTGTCTCAGGCGCTACTTTTTCGATACTTGTGCCATTTCCTCGCCAGCCAATCCAGAACATCATTACCAAACGCCTGCTCCAACGCCACCCCCACGATCAAAACCCCTGCAAGTCCTATCCCTGCTGTGATCCACGCCATTCCCAATGAGAGCCTCAACTTCTGCTCTTGACTGCACGCCGGACTTGATGAGGGCTGCAGTGGATTCCCACACTTCTTTGTCAGAGGTGAACCGCACAGCTCCAGGTTGCCAATGTTAGAATTATTCTCGAAGGTGCTGAATTGATTCCCTCCGGGAATTGGACCGGAAAGATTGTTGTAGGACACGTTAAAAATCTCAGGGAAGTTACCTGAATTAACATTGCAGGAATCTCGCCGGATAGTTTGTTCCATGACAGATCCAGAGCTTCTAGTCTCCTCAACTTCGCCAAGGACAGAGGGATCGGCCCGCTAAAGTAGTTGTTCGAAAGGTTCAAAGTATGAAGTTTGAGTAAATTGTCTCCAATGGATTCGGGGATGGTGCCGATGAAATTGTTGCTCGAAAGATCCAACAGAGCGAAGTATCCGGAGGTCCTTCCAAACTCCCTTTCTATGCCTTTGTCGATTATGACCATCTTGAGCATTTCAACAAAATTATTTGGGGGAGCTTCATCGTTTGGAGTGGAATATTTCATTGCTGGCCAATTTTTGAAGTAGTCGGCAGTTAATCTGCCCCGCAAATTATTTCTGGATAAAGTGATGACTTTCAGATTAGGAAAGCAAGAGTCATTACCACAAGCTTTCAACACCCCGTGAAATAAATTGGAATGCAGCATGAGCACCCTTAACCCAGGAAGCGATCCTAACCAAGATGGAAAGGTATCTATGATCTTATTCTTCCCAAGATTCGCATACTCAAGCTTATCACAATTTGCGATTGATCTTGGTAAAGTCCCCTCGAATGAGTTCACACATAGATCCACCACGCTTAGCTGACATCCTTTGCGATTGAACTCGGTAATTTTTCCGGCGAAATTATTGCCTCTCAAACTCAGCGCATCCAGATGGGAGCTGAAGTTGCCGAAGCATGGGGGAAGCTCTCCCGTAAAGTTGTTATCTGCCAAATCTAGCACAAGCATATTCTGCAATTCGCATATGGACGAGGGGATCTCTCCAGATAGCCTGTTGTTAGAAATGCGGTAAAAGCGGATGGTGCTGGGAGGCATGGGGAGTGTTCCCTGGATATTGTTGAAACTGAGATCCAAATAATCAAGAGTTTTCTCCAATAGCCATTGAGGTATAAGCCCTGAAATGTTGTTTTCGGACAAAGTCAACATATCCAACATGTTCTGTTGTTGCAGAAATCCCGGGACTTCCTTTTAAGTCCAAAGAATCCAAATAAAGGGACTCAACCTTTGTAACGCTCGCATTAGGTTCTGGAAAGATTATTGACGAGAATGCATTGGATGATAGTCCAACATCCATTATTCCCTTGAGCTCTAGTAGCAGATGAGGTTTCCTATCGTTGAAGGAATTTATCCACTTAATCTGTTTCCATCCAAATCCAACGTCGTAAGATTGGTCAGGTTCCCAAGAGAATAAGGGATTTCACCCACAAGTTAATTAAACGATATATACAATTCATCAAGCCGGATGAGGTTTCTCAGCGTTGAAGTAATTTCTCTGCTCAATCTATTTCTACCCAAAACCAGAATCCTAAGATTGGTGAGGTTCTCAATAGAAGAAAGGATTTCACGCGCGAGTTGATTAAAGCGAATATACATTATCTCAAGCCAGATGAGGTTTGCTATCGTTGAAGGAATTCCTCCACTCAGTCAGTTTCCATCCAAATCCAGCCTCGTAAGATTGGTCAGGTTCCCAAGAGAATAAGGAATATCACCCACAAGTTGATTGGAGAATATATACAATTCATCAAGCCGGATGAGGTATCCCAGCGTTGAAGAAATTTCTCTGCTCAATCTATTTCTACCCAAAACCAGAATCCTGAGCTTGATGAGGTTCCCAATAGAAGAAGGGATTTCACCCGCGAGTTGATTTAAGGGAAGATACAATATCTCAAGCTCGATGAGGCTTCCTATCGCTGAAGGAATTTCTCCACTCAATCTGTTTCCATCCAAATCCAGTGTCGTAAGATTGGTTACGTTCCTAAGAGAATATGGGATTTCACCCACAAGTTGATTGGTGGGTAAGCCGGATGAGGTTTCCCAGCGTTGAAGTAATTTCTCTGCTCAATCAATTTCTACCAAAAAACAGAATCCTAAGATTGGTGAGGTTCCCAATAGAAGAGGGGATTTCACCAGCGAGTTGATCAAGGCGAAGATACAATATCTCAAGCTAGATGAGGTTTCCTATCGTTTAGGAATTTCTCCACTCAATCTGTTTCCATCTAAATCCAGCATCGTATGATTCGTCAGGTTCCCAAGAGAATAAGGGATTTCACTCGCAAGTTGTTTGGAGGATAAGCGGGATGAGGTTACCCAGCGTTGAAATAATTTCTCTGCTCAATCTATTTCTACCCAAAACCAGAATCCTAAGATTGGTGAGGTTCCCAATAGAAGAAGGGATTTCACCGGCGAGTTGATTAGAGCAAAGATACAATATCTCGAGCCAAATGACGTTTCCTATCGTTGAAGGAATTTCTCCACTCAATCTGTTTCCATCCAAATCCAGCGTCGTAAGGTTGGTCAGGTTCCCAAGAGAATAAGGGATTTCATTCACAAGTTGATTGGAGGATATACACAATTTATCAAGCCGGATGAGGTTTCCCAGCATTGAAGGAATTTCTCTGCACAATCAATTTCTACCTAACGCCAAAATCCTAATATTGGTGAGTATCCCAATAGAAGAAAGGAATTCACCCGCGAGTTAATTAAAGCGATGATAGAATATCTCAAGCCAGATGAGGATTCTTATCGTTGAAGGAGTTTTGCCACTTAGTCTCTTTCCATGCAAATCCAGCGTCGTGAGATTGGTCAGATTCCTAAGAGAATCAGGGATTTCACCCACAAGTTGATTGGAGGATAAGACGGATGAGGTTTCCCAGCGTTGAAGTAATTTCTCTGCTCAATCTATTTCTACCCAAAACCAGAATCCTAAGATTGGTGAGGTTCCCAATGGAAGAAATAATTCACCCGCGAGTTGATTAAAACGAAGATACAATATCTCAAGCCAGATGAGGTTTCCTATTGTTGAAGGAAATTCTCCACTCAATCTGTTTCCATCCAAATCCAGCGTCGTAAGATTGGTCCGGTTCCCAAGAGAATAAGGGATTTCACCCACAAGTTGATTGGATGATATATACAATTGATCAAGCCGGATGAGGTTTCCAGCGTTGAAGTAATTTCTCTGCTCAATCTATTTCTACCCAAAACCCGAATCCTAAGATTGGTGAGTTTCCCAATAGAAGAAGGGATTTCACGCGCGAGTTGATTGAAGCAAAGATACAATATCTCAAGCCAGATGAGGTTTCCAATCGTTGATCGAATTTCTCCACTCAATATGCTTCCAACCAAATCCAGCGTCGTAAGATTGGTTAGGTTCCCAAGAGAATATGGGATTTCACCCATAAGTTGATTGGTGGGTAAGCCGGATGAGGGTTCCCACCGTTGAAGTAGTTTCTCTGCTCAATCTGTTTCTACCCAAAACCAGAATTCTGAGATTGGTGAGGTTCCCAATAGAAGAAGGGATTTCAATGGCGAGTTGATTAAAGCGAAGATACAATATCTCAAGCCAGATGAGGTTTCCTATCGTTGAAGGAATTTGTCCACTCAATCTGTTTCCATCCAAATCCAGCGTCGTATGATTGGTCCGGTTGCCAAGAGAATAAGGGATTTCATCCATAAGTTTATTGGAGGATAGATACAGTTCATAAAGCCGAACAGGTTTCTAAGCGTTGAAGGAATTTCTTTGCTCAATCTATTTCTACCCAAAACCAGAATCCTAAGATTGGTGAGGTTCCCAATAGAAGAATGGATTTCATCGGCGAGTTGATTAAAGCGAAGATACAATATCTCAAGTCAGATGAGGTTTCCTATCATTGAAGGAATTTCTCCACTCAATATGTTTCCATCCAAATCTAGCGTCGTAAGATTGGTCCGGTTCCCAAGAGAATAAGGGATTTCACCCACAAGTTGATTGGATGATATATACAATTCATCAAGCCGGATGAGGTTTTCCAGCTTTGAAGAAATTTTTCTACTCAATCTATTTCTACCCAAAACCAGAATCCTAAGATTGGTGAGGTTCCCAATGGAACAAATAATTCACCCCCGAGTTGATTAAAACGAAGATACAATATCTCAAGCCAGATGAGGTTTCCTATCGTTGAAGGAAATTCTCCACTCAATCTGTTTCCATCCAAATCCAGCGTCGTAAGATTGGTCCGGTTCCCAAGAGAATAAGGGATTTCACCCACAAGTTGATTGGACGATATATACAATTCATCAAGCCGGATGAGGTTTCCCAGCGTTGAAGTAATTTCTCTGCTCAATCTATTTCTACCCAAAACCAGAATCCTAAGATTGGTGAGGTTCTCAATAGAAGAAGGGATTTCATGCACAAGTTGATTATAGAGTAGATACATTATCTCAAGCTAGGTGATGTTTCCTACCGTTGAAGGAATTTCTCCACTCAGTCAGTTTCCATCCAAATCCAGCCTCGTAAGATTGGTCAGGTTCCCACGAGAATAAGGGATTTCACCCACAAGTTCATTGGAGGATATATACAATTCATCAAGCCGGATGAGGTTTCCCAGCGTGGAAGGAATTTGTCTGCTCAATCTATTTCGACCCAAAACCAGATTCCTAAGATTGTTGAGGTTCCTAATAGAAGAAGGAATTCACCCGCGAGTTGATTAAACCGAAGACACAATATCTCAAGCCAGATGAGGTTTCCTATCGTTGAAGGAATTTCTCCACTCAATCTGTTTCCATCCAAATCTAGCGTCGTAAGATTGGTCAGGTTCCCAAGAGAATAAGGGATTTCACCCACAAGTTTATTGGAGGATAGATACAATTCATCAAGCCGGATCAGGTTTCCAAGCGTTGAAGGAATTTCTCTGCTCAATCTATTTCTACCCAAAACCAGGACCCTAAGATTGGTGAGGTTCCCAATAGAAGAAGGGATTTCACCGGCGAGTTGATTAAAGCGAAGATACAATATCTCAAGCCAGATGAGGTTTCCTATCGTTGAAGGAATTTGTCCACTCAATCTGTTTCCATCCAAATCCAACGTCGAAAGATTGGTCAGGTTCCCACGAGAATAAGGGATTTCACCCACAACTTGATTGGATGATATATACAATTCATCAAGCGGGATGAGGTTTCCTAGCTTTGAAGCAATTTCTCTACTCAATCTATTTCTATCCAAAACCAGAATCCTAAGATTGGTGAGGTTCCCAATGGAAGAAATAATGCACCCGCGAGTTGATTAAAACGAAGATATAATATCTCAAGCCAGATGAGGTTTCCTATCGTTGAAGGAAATCCTCCACGCAATCTGTTTCCATCCAAATCCAGCGTCGTAAGATTGGTCCGGTTCCCAAGAGAATAAGGGATTTCACCCACAAGTTGATTGGACGATATATACAATTCATCAAGCCGGATGAGGTTTCCCAGCGTTGAAGTAATTTCTCTGCTCAATCTATTTCTACCCAAAACCAGAATCCTAAGATTGGTGAGGTTCCCAATAGAAGAAGGGATTTCATGCACAAGTTGATTATAGAGTAGATACATTATCTCAAGCTAGGTGAGGTTTCCTACCGTTGAAGGAATTTCTCCACTCAGTCAGTTTCCATCCAAATCCAGCCTCGTAAGATTGGTCAGGTTCCCACGAGAATAAGGGATTTCACCCACAAGTTCATTGGAGGATATATACAATTCATCAAGCCGGATGAGGTTTCCCAGCGTGGAAGGAATTTGTCTGCTCAATCTATTTCGACCCAAAACCAGATTCCTAAGATTGTTGAGGTTCCTAATAGAAGAAGGAATTCACCCGCGAGTTGATTAAACCGAAGACACAATATCTCAAGCCAGATGAGGTTTCCTATCGTTGAAGGAATTTCTCCACTCAATCTGTTTCCATCCAAATCTAGCGTCGTAAGATTGGTCAGGTTCCCAAGAGAATAAGGGATTTCACCCACAAGTTTATTGGAGGATAGATACAATTCATCAAGCCGGATCAGGTTTCCAAGCATTGAAGGAATTTCTCTGCTCAATCTATTTCTACCCAAAACCAGGACCCTAAGATTGGTGAGGTTCCCAATAGAAGAAGGGATTTCACCGGCGAGTTGATTAAAGCGAAGATACAATATCTCAAGCCAGATGAGGTTTCCTATCGTTGAAGGAATTTGTCCACTCAATCTGTTTCCATCCAAATCCAACGTCGAAAGATTGGTCAGGTTCCCACGAGAATAAGGGATTTCACCCACAACTTGATTGGATGATATATACAATTCATCAAGCGGGATGAGGTTTCCTAGCTTTGAAGCAATTTCTCTACTCAATCTATTTCTATCCAAAACCAGAATCCTAAGATTGGTGAGGTTCCCAATGGAAGAAATAATGCACCCGCGAGTTGATTAAAACGAAGATATAATATATCAAGCCAGATGAGGTTTCCTATCGTTGAAGGAAATCCTCCACGCAATCTGTTTCCATCCAAATCCAGCGTCGTAAGATTGGTCCGGTTCCCAAGAGAATAAGGGATTTCACCCACAAGTTGATTGGACGATATATACAATTCATCAAGCCGGATGAGGTTTCCCAGCGTTGAAGTAATTTCTCTGCTCAATCTATTTCTACCCAAAACCAGAATCCTAAGATTGGTGAGGTTCTCAATAGAAGAAGGGATTTCATGCACAAGTTGATTATAGAGTAGATACATTATCTCAAGCTAGATGATGTTTCCTACCGTTGAAGGAATTTCTCCACTCAGTCAGTTTCCATCCAAATCCAGCCTCGTAAGATTGGTCAGGTTCCCACGAGAATAAGGGATTTCACCCACAAGTTCATTGGAGGATATATACAATTCATCAAGCCGGATGAGGTTTCCCAGCGTGGAAGGAATTTGTCTGCTCAATCTATTTCGACCCAAAACCAGATTCCTAAGATTGTTGAGGTTCCTAATAGAAGAAGGAATTCACCCGCGAGTTGATTAAACCGAAGACACAATATCTCAAGCCAGATGAGGTTTCCTATCGTTGAAGGAATTTCTCCACTCAATCTGTTTCCATCCAAATCTAGCGTCGTAAGATTGGTCAGGTTCCCAAGAGAATAAGGGATTTCACCCACAAGTTTATTGGAGGATAGATACAATTCATCAAGCCGGATCAGGTTTCCAAGCGTTGAAGGAATTTCTCTGCTCAATCTATTTCTACCCAAAACCAGGACCCTAAGATTGGTGAGGTTCCCAATAGAAGAAGGGATTTCACCGGCGAGTTGATTAAAATGAAGATACAATATCTCAAGCCAGATGAGGTTTCCTATCGTTGAAGGAATTTGTCCACTCAATCTGTTTCCATCCAAATCCAACGTCGAAAGATTGGTCAGGTTCCCACGAGAATAAGGGATTTCACCCACAACTTGATTGGATGATATATACAATTCATCAAGCGGGATGAGGTTTCCTAGCTTTGAAGCAATTTCTCTACTCAATCTATTTCTATCCAAAACCAGAATCCTAAGATTGGTGAGGTTCCCAATGGAAGAAATAATGCACCCGCGAGTTGATTAAAACGAAGATATAATATATCAAGCCAGATGAGGTTTCCTATCGTTGAAGGAAATCCTCCACGCAATCTGTTTCCATCCAAATCCAGCGTCGTAAGATTGGTCCGGTTCCCAAGAGAATAAGGGATTTCACCCACAAGTTGATTGGACAATATATACAATTCATCAAGCCGGATGAGGTTTCCCAGCGTTGAAGTAATTTCTCTGCTCAATCTATTTCTACCCAAAACCAGAATCCTAAGATTGGTGAGGTTCCCAAAGAAAGAAGGGATTTCACGCGCGAGTTGATTGAAACGAAGATGCAATATCTCAAGCCAGATTAGGTTTCCAATCGGTGAAGGAATTTCTCCATTCAATCTGTTTCTAACCAAATCCAGCGTCGTAAGATTGGTTAGGTTCCGAAGAGAATATGGGATTTCACCCACAAGTTGATTGGTTGATATATACAATTGATCAAGCTGGATGAGGTATCCCAACGTTGAAGTTATTTCTCTGCTCAATCTATTTCTACACAAAACCAGAATCCTTAGATTGGTTAGGTTCCCAAAAGAAGAAGGGATTTCACGCGCGAGTTGATGGAGGCGAAGATACAATATTTCAAGCCAGATGAGGTTTCCAATCGTTGAAGGAATTTCTCCACTCAATCTGTTTCCAACTAAATCCAGCGTTGTAAGCTTGGTTAGGTTCCCAAGAGAATATGGGATTTCACCCACAAGTTGATTGGTGGGTAAGCCGGATGAGGGTTCTTAGCGTTGAAGTAGTTTCTCTGCTCAATCTATTTCTACCCAAAATAAGAATTCTGAGATTGGTGAGGTTCCCGACAGAAGAAGGGATTTCAATGGCGAGTTGATTAAAGGGAAGATAAAATATCTCAAGCCAGATGAAGTATCCTATCGTTGAAGGAAATTCTCCACTCAATCTGTTTCCATCCAAATCAAGCGTCGTAAGATTGGTCCAGTTCCCAAGAGAATAGGGGATTTCACCCACAAGTTGATTGGATGATATATACAATTGATCAAGTCGGATGAGGTTTCCCAGCGTTGAAGTAATTTCTCCGCTCAATCTATTTCTACACAAAACCAGAATCCTAAGATTGGTGAGGTTCCCAATAGAAGAAGGGATTTCACGCGCAAGTTGATTAAAGAGTAGATACATTATCTCAAGCCAGGTGAGGTTTCCTATCGTTGAAGGAATTTCTCCACTCAGTCAGTTTCCATCCAAATCCAGCCTCGTAAGATTGGCCAGGTTCCCACGAGAATAAAGGATTTCACCCACAAGTTCATTGGAGGATATATACAATTCATCAAGCCGGATGAGGTTTCCAAGCGTGGAAGGAATTTGTCTGCTCAATCTATTTCGACCCAAAACCAGATTCCTAAGATTGTTGAGGTTCCTAATAGAAGAAGGAATTCACCCCCGAGTTGATTAAACCGAAGATACAATATCTCAAGCCAGATGAGGTTTCCTATCGTTGAAGGAATTTCTCCACTCAATCTGTTTCCATCCAAATCTAGCGTCGTAAGATTGGTCAGGTTCCCAAGAGAATAAGGGATTTCACACACAAGTTTATTGGAGGATAGATACAATTCATCAAGCCGGATTTGGTTCCTAAGCGTTGAAGGAATTTCTCTGCTCAATCTATTTCTACCCAAAACCAGGACCCTAAGATTGGAGAGGTTCCCAAAAGAAAAAGGGATCTCACCGGCGAGTTGATTAAAGCGAAGATACAATATCTCAAGCCAGATGAGGTTTCCTATCGTTGAAGGAATTTTTCCACTCAATCTGTTTCCATCCAAATCCAACGTCGTAAGATTGGTAAGGTTCCCGAGAGAATAAGGAATTTCACCCACAAATTGATTGGATGATATATACAATTCATCAAGGCGGATGAGGCTTCCCAGCTTTGAAGTAATTTCTCTACTCAATCTGTTTCTACCCAAAACCAGAATCATAAGATTGGTGAGGTTCCCAATGGAAGAAACAATTCACTCGCGAGTTGATTAAAACGAAGATACAATATCTCAAGCTAGATGAGGTTTCCTATCGTTGAAGGAAATTCTCCACGCAATCTCTTTCATCCAAATCCAGCGTCGTAAGATTGGTCCGGTTCCCAAGAGAATAAGGGATTTCACCCACAAGTTGATTGGACGATATATACAATTCATCAAGCCGGATGAGGTTTCCCAGCGTTGAAGTAATTTCTCTGCTCAATCTATTTCTACCCAAAACCAGAATCCTAAGATTGGTGAGGTTCCCAATAGAAGAAGGGATTTCACGCGCGAGTTGATTGAAGCGAAGATACAATATCTCAAGCCAGATGAGGTTTCCAATCGTTGAAGGAATTTCTCCACTCAATCTGTTTCTAACCAAATCCAGCGTCGTAAGATTGGTGAGGTTCCCAAGAGAATATGGTATTTCACCCACAAGTTGATTGGATGATATATACAATTGATCAAGCCGGATGAGGTTTTCCAGCGTTGAAGTTATTTCTCTGCTCAATCTATTTCTACCCAAAACCAGAATCCTTACTTTGGTTAGGTTCCCAATTGAAGAAGGGATTTCACGCACGAGTTGATTGAGGCGAAGATACAATATCTCAAGCCAGATGAGGTTTCCAATCGTTGAAGGAATTTTTCCACTCACTCTGTTTCCAACTAAATCCAGCGTCGTAAGATTGGTTAGGTTCCCAAGAGAATATGGGATTTCACCCACAAGTTGATTGGTGGGTAAGTGGGATGAGGGTTCTTAGCGTTGAAGTAGTTTCTCTGCTCAATCTATTTCTAAACAAAACAAGAATTCTGAGATTGGTGAGGTTCCCAACAGAAGAAGGGATTTCAATGGCGAGTTGATTAAAGCGAAGATAAAATATCTCAAGCCAGATGAGGTTTCCCATCGTTGAAGGAAATTCTCCACTCAATCTGTTTCCATCCAAATCCAGCGTCGTAAGATTGGTCCGGTTCCCATGAGAATAGAAGATTTCACCCACAAGTTTATTGGATGATATATACAATTGATCAAGCCGGATGAGGTTTCCCAGCGTTGAAGTAATTTCTCTGCTCAATCTATTTCTACCCAAAACCAGAACCCTAAGATTGGTGAGGTTCCCAATAGAAGAAGGGATTTCACGTGCAAGTTGATTAAAGAGTAGATACATTATCTCAAGCCAAGTGAGGTTTCCTATCGTTGAAGGAATTTCTCCACTCAGTCAGTTTCCATCCAAATCCAGCCTCGTAAGATTGGTCACGTTCCCACGAGAATAAGGGATTTCACCCACAAGTTCATTGGAGGATATACACAATTCATCAAGCCGGATGAGGTTTCCCAGCGTGGAAGGAATTTGTCTGCTCAATCTATTTCGACCCAAAACCAGATTCCTACGATTGTTGAGGTTCGTAATAGAAGAAGGAATTCACCCGTGAGTTGATTAAACCGAAGATACAATATCTCAAGCCAGATTTGGATTCCTATCGTTGAAGGAATTTCTCCATTCAATCTGTTTCCATCCAAATCTAGCGTCGTAAGATTGGTCAGGTTCCCAAGAGAATAAGGGATTTCACCCACAAGTTTATTGGAGGATAGATACAATTCATTAAGCCGGATCAGGTTTCCAAGCGTTAAGGGAATTTCTCTGCTCAATCTATTTCTACCCAAAACCAGGACCCTCAGATTGGTGAGGTTCCCAATAGAAGAAGGGATTTCACTGGCGACTTGATTAAAGCGAAGATACAATATCTCAAGCCAGATGAGGTTTCCTATCGTTGAAGGAATTTGTCCACTCAATCTGTTCCCATCCAAATCCAACGTCGTAAGATTGGTTAGGTTCCAAAGAGAATAAGGGATTTCACCCACAAATCGATTGGATGATATATACAATTCATCAAGCCGGATGAGGTTTCCCAGCTTTGAAGTAATTTCTCTACTCAATCTATTTCTACCCAAAACCAGAATCCTAAGATTGGTGAGGTTCCCAATGAAAGAAGTAATTCACCCGCGAGTTGATTAAAACGAAGATACAATATCTCAAGCCAGATGAGGTTTCCTATCGTTGAAGGAAATTCTCCACTCAATCTGTTTCCATCCAAATCCTGCGTCGTAAGATTGGTCCGGTTCCCAAGAGAATAAGGGATTTCACCCACAAGTTGATTGGAGGATATATACAATTCATCAAGCCGGATGAGGTTTCCCAGCGTTGAAGTAATTTCTCTGCTCAATCTATTTCTACCCAAAACCAGAATCCTAAGATTGGTGAGGTTCCCAATAGAAGAAGGGATTTCACGCGCGAGTTGATTGAAGCGAAGATACAATATCTCAAGCCAGATGAGGTTTCCAATCGTTGAAGGAATTTCTCCACTCAATCTGTTTCTACCCAAATCCAGCGTCATAAGATTGGTTAGGTTCCCAAGAGTATATGGAATTTCACCCACAAGTTGATTGTTGGGTAAGCCGGAAGAGGGTTCCAGCGTTGATGTAGTTTCTCTGCTCAATCTATTTCTACCCAAAACCAGAATTCTGAGATTGGTGGGGTTCCCAATAGAAGAAGGGATTTCAATGGCGAGTTGATTAAAGCGAAGATACAATATCTCAAGCCAGATGAGGTTTCCTATCGTTGAAGGAATTTGCCCACTCAATCTGTTTCCATCCAAGTCCAGCATCGTATGATTGGTCAGGTTCCTTAGAGAATAAGGGATTTCATCCACAAGTTTATTGGAGGATAGACAATTCATAAAGCCAGATCAGGTTTCCAAGCGTTGAAGGAATTTCTCTGCTCAATCTCTTTCTTCCCAAAACCAGAACCCTAAGATTGGGGAGGTTCCCAATAGAAGAAGGGATTTCACCGGCGAGTTGATTAAAGCGAAGATACAATATCGCAAGTCAGATGAGGTTTCCTAGCATTGAAGGAATTTCTCCACTCGATGTGTTTCCATCCAAATCCAGCGTCGTAAGATTGGTCAGGTTCCCAAGAAAATAAGGGATTTCACCCACAAGTTGATTGGAGGATATATACAATTCATCAAGCCGGATGAGGTTTCCCAGCGTTGAAGTAATTTCTCTGCTCAATCTATTTCTACCCAAAACCAGAATCCTAAGATTGGTGAGGTTCCCAATAGAAGAAGGGATTTCACGCGCGAGTTGATTGAAGCGAAGATACAATATCTCAAGCCAGATGAGGTTTCCAATCGTTGAAGGAATTTCTCCACTCAATCTGTTTCTACCCAAATCCAGCGTCATAAGATTGGTTAGGTTCCCAAGAGTATATGGAATTTCACCCACAAGTTGATTGTTGGGTAAGCCGGAAGAGGGTTCCAGCGTTGATGTAGTTTCTCTGCTCAATCTATTTCTACCCAAAACCAGAATTCTGAGATTGGTGGGGTTCCCAATAGAAGAAGGGATTTCAATGGCGAGTTGATTAAAGCGAAGATACAATATCTCAAGCCAGATGAGGTTTCCTATCGTTGAAGGAATTTGCCCACTCAATCTGTTTCCATCCAAGTCCAGCATCGTATGATTGGTCAGGTTCCTTAGAGAATAAGGGATTTCATCCACAAGTTTATTGGAGGATAGACAATTCATAAAGCCAGATCAGGTTTCCAAGCGTTGAAGGAATTTCTCTGCTCAATCTCTTTCTTCCCAAAACCAGAACCCTAAGATTGGGGAGGTTCCCAATAGAAGAAGGGATTTCACCGGCGAGTTGATTAAAGCGAAGATACAATATCGCAAGTCAGATGAGGTTTCCTAGCATTGAAGGAATTTCTCCACTCGATGTGTTTCCATCCAAATCCAGCGTCGTAAGATTGGTCAGGTTCCCAAGAAAATAAGGGATTTCACCCACAAGTTGATTGGAGGATATATACAATTCATCAAGCCGGATGAGGTTTCCCAGCGTTGAAGTAATTTCTCTGCTCAATCTATTTCTACCCAAAGCCAGAATCCTAAGATTGGTGAGGTTCCCAATGGAAGAAATAATTCACCCGCGCGTTGAATAAAACGAAGATACAATATCTCAAGCCAGATGAGGTTTCCTAGCGTTGAAGGAATTTCTCCACTCAATCAGTTTCCATCCAAATCCAGCCTCGTAAGATTGGTCAGGTTCCCAAGAGAATATGGGATTTCACCCACAAGTTTATTGGAGGATAGATACAATTCATCAAGGCGGATCAGCCTTCCAAGCGTTGAAGGAATTTCTCTGCTCAATCTATTTCTACCCAAAATCAGAACCAAAAGATTGGTGAGGTTCCCAATAGAAGAAGTGATTTCACCGGCGAGTTAATTCAAGGGAAGATACAATATCTCAAGCTAGATGTGGTTTCCTATCGTTGAAGAAGGGTTTCTTCCCAAAACCAGAATCCTAAGATTGGTGAGGTTCCCAATAGAAGAAGGGATTTCACCCGCGAGTTGATCAAAGCGAAGATACAATATCTCATGCCGGATGAGGTTTCCTATCGTTGAAGGAATTTCTCCACTCAATCTATTTCCATCCAAATCCAGCGTTGTAAGATTAGTCAGGTTCCCAAGAGAATAAGGGATTTCACCCAAAGTTTATTGGAGGATTGATACAATTCATCAAGCCGGATCAGGTTTCCAAGCGTTGAAGTAATTTCTCTGCTCAATCTATTTCTACCCAAAACCAGAACCCAAAGATTGGTGAGGTTCCCAATAGAAGAAGGGATGTCACCGGCGAGTTGATTAAAGCGAAGATACAATATCTTACGTCAGATGAGGCTTCCTATCATTGAAGGAATTTCTCCACTCAATCTGTTTCCATCCAAATCCGGTGTCGTAAGATTGTTCAGGTTCTCCCAAGAGAATAAGGGATTTCATCCACAAGTTGATTGGATGATATATATACAATTCATCAAGCCGGATGTGGTTTCCCAACGTTGAAGTAATTTCTCTGCTCAATCTATTTCTACACAAAACCAGAATCCTAAGATTGGTGAGGTTCCCAATAGAAGAAATAATTCAGCCGCGAGTTGATTAAAACGAGGATACAATATCTCACGCCAGATGAGGTTTCCCATCGTTGATGGAAATTCTCCGCTCAATCTGTTTCCATCCAAATCCAGCGTGGTAAGATTGGTCCGGTTCCCAAGAGAATAAGGGATTTCACACACAAGTTGATTGGATGATATATACAATTGATCAAGCCGGATGAGGTTGCCCAGCATTGAAGTAATTTCTCTGCTCAATCTATTTCTACCCAAAACCATAATCCTAAGATTGGTGAGGTTCCTAATAGAAGAAGGGATTTCACGCGCGAGTTGATTAAAGCGAAGATACATTATCTCAAGCCAGGTGAGGTTTCCTATCGTTGAAGGAATTTCTCCACTCAGTCAGTTTCCATCCAAATCCAGCCTCATAAGATTGGTCAGGTTCCCACGAGAATAAGGGATTTCACCAACAAGTTGATTGAAGGATATATACAATTCATCAAGCCGGATCAGGTTTCCCAGCGTTGAAGGAATTTCTTTGTACAATCTATTTCTACCCAAAACCAGAATTCTAAGATTGGTGAGGTTCCCAATAGAAGAAATAATTCACCCGCGAGTTGATTAAAACGAAGATACAATATCTCAAGCCAGATGAGGTTTCGTATCGCTGAAGGAATTTCTCCACTCAATCTGTTTCCATCCAAATCCATCGTCGTAAGATTGGTCAGGTTCCCAAGAGAATAATGGTTTTCTCCCACAAGTTTATTGGAGGATATATACAATTCATCAAGCCGGATGAGGTTTCTAAGCGTTGAAGTAATTTCTCTGCTCAATCTATTTCTACCCAAAACCAGAATCAGAAGATTGGTGAGGTTCCCAATAGAAGAAGGAATTTCACCGGCGAGTTGATTAAAGCGAAGATGCAATATCTCAAGCCAGATGAGGTTTCCTATCGTTGAAGGAATTTTTCCACTCAATTTGATTCCATCCAAATCCAGCGTCGTATGATTGGTCAGGTTCCCAAGAGAATAAGGGATTTCACCCACAAATTGAATGGAGGATATATACAATTCATCTTGCCGGATGAGGTATCCCAGCGTTGTAGGAATTTCTCTGCTCAATCTCTTTTTACCCAAAACCAGAATTCTGAGATTGGTGAGGTACCCAATAGAAGGAGTGATTTCACCCGCGAGTTGATTAAAGGTAAGATACAATATCTCAAGCCAGAAGAGGTTTCCTTATCGTTGAAGAATTTCTCCATTCAATCTGTTTCCATCCAAATCTAGCGTCGTAAGATTGGTCAGGTTCCCAAGATAAGGAATTTCACCCACAATTTGATTAGACGATATATACAATTAATCAAGCCGGATGAAGTGTCCCAGCATTGAAGGAATTTCTCTGCTCATTCTATTTCAACCCAAAATCAGAATCCTAAGATTGGTGAGGCTCCCAATAGAAAAAGGGATTTCACCCGCGAGTTGATTAAAGGTAAGATACAATATCTCAAGCCAGAAGAGGTTTCCTATCGTTGAAGGAATTTCTCAATTCAATCTGTTTCCATCCAAATCCAGCGTCGTAAGATTGGTCAGGTTCCCAAAAGGATAAGGGATTTCTCCTACAAGTTGATTGGAGGATAAGCTGGATGAGGTTTCCCAGCGTTGATGTTATTTCTCTGCTCAATCTATTCTACCAAAAAACAGAATCCTAAGATTGGTGAGGTTCCCAATAAAAGAAGGGATTTCACCCGTGAGTTGATCAAAGAGAAGATACAATATCTCATGCCGGATGAGGTTTCCTATCGTTGAAGGAATTTCTCCACTCAATCTATTTCCATCCAATTCTAGCGTCGTAAGATTGGTTAGGTTCCCAAGAGAATAAGGGATTTCTCCCATAAGTTAATTGCAGGATATATACAATTCATCAAGCCGGATGAGGTTTCCAAGCGTTGAAGTAATTTCTCTGTTCAATCTATTTCTACGCAAAGCCAGAATCCGAAGACTGGTGAGGTTCCCAATAGAAGAAGGAATTTCACCGGCGAGTTGATTAAAGCGAAGATAGAATATCTCAAGCTAGATGAGGTTTCCAATCGTTGAAGGAATTTTTCCACTCAATCTGTTAGCAGAGGTCAAGCTACCTACTCTCCGGATCTCGTCCCAAAGCAACATGACCCAAGAAGAGAAGGCCAATCACCACCTCGCCCACCTCGACTTCATCAATGAAAAACGACTTGCCGCAATCGACCACATGCAATGTTATCAACAACGCATGTCCAGGGCATTCAACAAAAAGGTCAGAGAGGTCAAGTACAAACCAGGAGACCTCGTCCTCAAACGGATTCTTCCAAGCGTCAAAGATCCTAGGGGAAAATTTGCTCCAAACTACGAGGGACTATTTGTCGTCAAACACGCTTTCTCGGGAGGAGCGACCATCCTAACAAAGATGGATGGAGGAGAACTGTCACAACCAATCAATGCGGACGCTCTCCGACGTTACTACACTTAAATGGTGTCAGGGTTTCGAGTTAGTAGTATTCATGAAAAAGGGAGAATCTTACAATTACTACTCTCTTCATCAAATTAAACGAGATTACATGAGCTTATTTTGTTTACGTCCTTTGTTTCGTGGGCAGGTACAAGAGCTCCTCACACGAATGGTACAAAAATCCTGTGACGAAGGCGAGGGTGGCAGAGTGGCAAAGCGTCAAGCCAAAGGCTTGTGGCAGTTTCGTCAATCCTTTGATTCCTTCGGACGAAGACGCAATGACGAAACCATACAAAAGGGGAGTACCAAAACTCTATTTCACCCTTTTTATCAATGAAGTTACTTGAACAAACTTCATTTTTACTCTAACAGAAACAAGTCACATGAACTTACTTGTTTCTCGCTATCTATTTGATAGGTACATGAGCTTCCTTACAAAATAGACATCGGGCAGAAGTAATCTCGTCAATCCTTAGTTTCCATCGGACGAAGATGCAATGACGAAACAAAAAAAAGGGAAGTATCAAAGCTCTACTTCTTCTTTCATATAAACGGAGTTACATGAGCAAACTTCACTATTATTTTAAGAAAAACAAGTTACATGAGCTTACTTGTTATCTGTCCTTTGCCTTGTGTAGGTACATGATCATCCTACATTACAAACAAAGGCGCGGGCGGTCTGGTGGAAAATTTCAAACCAAAGTTTCGGAGTTGCCTTTGTTGTCACCAAAGATGTTCATATCGAAAGGGAGTATCATCTACACTACTCTCTAATAAAACTTCTTATCATTTCCTAGACGGAGTCATACCTCCATTTCCCCAACTGGGGTCGGTTACATACACCACATTCCTCATCAAGAGTCGAATATACAAACTCATTCTTCCAGGACGACCATCGAGATGGGCATATTCATCTCATTTCCCCAGCGGATACTTTACTTTATCTCCCCAAGCGAGAGGTGAAGTACATGAGCTAACTTTGTCCTCGTTCGTTGTCAACTGTGTAGGCACATGGACATCCGCACAGTACGGTACATGACTAGGACATGTGAATGCGAACACCTTCCCCACGAAGCTTACGCAGGAGCACCACCTTAGTATGATATCTCCAAAGAGGTTTGCGTATCTGAACCTATTTATTCCTTCAGCTTTTGTGTACCCATTTGCATACAATTTGAAAAGATTTTTGATAATAAGATAGCTTCTGAGCGGAAGTGGAGAAGGCAAATCTATTCCTAAACACCTACCCCAGAGTGATGAGTGCAAACACTATGAGGGTTCATATGTAAACGTCCGGGCGGACAACGAATCCTTTGACAAAAGATGCTCAAACCGGGATGAGATCGAGCATTTCTTCTCTACCCCAAACAAAAAATTGACCATTGTTAACCCCTTTCGAGCCAAATTTGAAGTTTTCTGTATACACTACGCCTTCCGAGTCTAAGGGCCACCTCACATTGAGGTAAATGGAGATCTTGTAGAAAGAAACCGGAAGCAATGGGCCACAGAGGCGACACTTCTTAAAGGTCCGAGTGAAGAAACACCATCAACAGACATGCACAGTTGAGACGTTTCCAAAGACAGTCGTCTTCATCAATACTACGAAAAACCTCAAGGAGTCCAAATCACCCCCAACAGAGAAAAGGGGGCAAGATCGGGAAATGTTCCAAAAAAAAAAAACCAAAAAAAGCGCAGTGATCAAGCTCTTCAAAAGCAAAGCACAACAAACAAAAGAGCAAATTAAAGCACCAGGGCCGACATGAACGGTCGCAAAAGCAAAGGTGCTATCTCCTGGACAAAGCGAGGAGAAGACATTTCCCAAAACATATTTCCAAGTTTTAGTAAATCAGTCATGTCCCCAACGACGCATCTCAACAGGCCTGCTGTCAGGTAGATGGATAATTCTCTTGGACGGTAGAACCTCTGTGGTACAACTGTTTCCGATGAGGTCCTTAGACTCATTCCATCAAAATGACAAATTCAGCCTCTACCTAAAAAGGTCTTATGCCAAAGCTACATTACAACCATACAAAGACTTATTCAACTGGTACATGAGCATCCAAGTCAAAGGAATTCCGAAGTCTAACCGAGATATATTTCAAAAAAAAAAGAAGCCGTGAGAGAAGTCATTCTCCAATCTCATTCAAAAGCAAGTCTTTAATGAAATATAGCATGCATGCTTGATTACCTCTGTCTTATGAAGTCTTTGTCATTGCTAACGATTTTCTTAATGAGCTCTCAGGATACATGTTAGCTAAGGACGACCCCGAAACATAGTTTGAGGTATTTATGATATCCTTGCGAGAAAATCTTCTCAGATTTCCTCCCAAGGAGAGGCAAACTGTAATACCTCAAATTATCTTATGGGCTAGAAATCACTAATTTTAACCCATTACATAAGCTCGGTCCAAAAAAAAAAATGTTTTGAGTCCATACACATTAGATTATCTTTCATTTTGGGTTAACAAAAAGGCCAAAGCCCACCTTAAACCCATTTCCAATTTTACGAAATTTATTTTAATTTTATCCCTAACCTTATCATCTCACATATCTTGACCTTCCCTAATCCTCCCGTTAATCCAAGATTCCTTTTATTTTCTTTCTAAAAAAAGAGAAGAAAAGAAATAGAAAAAAATCTCACACGACTTCTCCAATCAATCAACAATGATTTCGGGGATATTTATTTTCCTTTGATTTATTTGATTATGGGGACACCAGAATCAATCGACAATTTTATATTTGCTTTGATTCTACATAATCCTCCAATCAATCGATAATTCTCGATTTCCTTAATGAATTCTTTCCTAAAGGAGGAGGATTAGACAAATGTTAAAAGGAGACACACAGACACATCAAACGGACGCTCTACCCCTCAGAGATTCTCCAGCACTCCCTCCAGACGTTGGTTCCGCCCTCTCCATCCAGTGACCCCAAGGTAGGTCTAGCCATGCCCACGGAGACCCCCCAACCAACCTGACTGCGAATAGCTCAACGCAGCTTCACAAATCGATGGTCGCGACAATGACAAATGATGGTTGCCCCGAACGACTCCCGGCGTCTTCCCCTCATCGTCTCCATGAATCCGCTCGAGGAACTCTCCCCGGCGTCTAGGATTTGCCTTCCCTCGTCCAAAGATGAGGGGTACTCAACTACCACCTTCCGTAGCCTCGTAGCTCCGTTGAAGTGTTCCCTTTTTCTTTGACGTTTTCTTGTTTGTGCAAAGGTGACCAAACAGCCGTGGTTGAGAATCGTTCATTATGCGTATTGTTTACATATTTCTAAGTCCGTGATCTCCGCTTCTAGCGTGCATACATCACTGTTTACTAACCATTGTTCTATGTCGACATTTTCGCATGTGAAAATACAAACCCATCAATCCGGGTGGCGTTCGGGACGTATTCGAGGTCAACGGACTCAAACGCCTCACGTACACGTGGACCATCAACATCGTTGGTCATTTTCAACACACCTAGAAGGAGTCCCTGTAGATGGTGCTCAAGACATGACGACACGTGGAGTTCGACCACGGTGGATGCTTCACAAAAGCGGCCCCAACTGACGAGGGAGGTGCGGGCCTCCCGTTTTTTTTTATTTCCACATGTAACGGGTCGTGGGCCCAAGTGGATAGGACCACGATCACCACCCTTCCCCGCTCCCTTTGATCTCAATAATTGTCTGTGCCTGTCCGCATGCCTTAGGCCCATAGGTTTATCATCGCATGTTGTTTGTAAAACAAATAAACATGAGTTCGGGCAAAAAAAAAAAAAAGCCCGAATCGGGTCTAACGCCCGTAAAATAGAGACATGAGTCCGGAATGATTCCCGGATCGGGTCCAACGCCCGTTAAACAGAAACAAATTCTTTGGAGCAAACGCCACCTTTTCGCATGTCTAAGTATAAGAGTCAGTAATTAAGGATCCTCGAACCACTGTTTTTTTCCCGACTTAAAACAGATTTTATAAATAAAGTCGGTGGCGACTCCGTATAGTTTACCTGGGTTAAAAACAACAACCTTTTTAAGGAGCCATTTTGGATGAGGAACGGACAACACCAGTCGCTCCCGATTTCTCCCGAAAGTTCCTTCTTCGGATCATGCTCCGCCTTTCGCCTGCCGCCTCTTAAGAAAACAGAGACGGTCGGCGAGGGCCCGAGCAGGCCCAGTTAGGAACCCAAGGAGGGATCACCCAATTTCCTTTCATAGCGTCCGATGCTCGAGTCGTGACGTCGACTGGTTGGGCCTTGGGGAACGGGCCCGGATCCTCGGGTCGTTCGAATCGCCATGCGCGTGCTAGGTCGGAAGGCGCGCGTACACTAGCTAATTCGCTCCCGCGATATTAACCAAGGCTATTTCATTATTGTTCTCTCCTAAAATTCCTCTCCCGAGTTTAAATTAGGATAACAAATCAATATAATTCATTGATTAGACAAATTGCATGCATTAAGATCAAACGAAATAAATAAACATCCAAAGCACGAATTTGTTCTAAAACGAGTTCTGAAAATTTAACTACGGAATTCGGTTCAACATAATCCTAGCAAAGAAAGTTTAGCCGAGCATCGTTTTCGGAACACAATTCAAAGAAAAGAAAAGCATCCTAAAACGATAGTCTAACTCCCTCTCTTTTCCTCCTCCAAATCGTCCCTCACAACCAGAGGTGAATAGAGTCTTTCAATAAAGTCTAAAAATAAAACCTAGAGAATCTTTATAGATAGCCAAAATCTTCTCGTTTCCGCTTTTATCCTGAAATAAATTCAAGATTCGACAATATCCCAATTCTCGAGACTAATATGAAATAACAAGAAATATTATGCAATAACCATAGTATTTCACAAATCTAAGAAAATCTAGGTATGAAATTGATATAAATAACTCTACTTTCGTATATTAGTAAGAAAGCTCGAAAGCACGAGGATTACACATTCAGCTGTCGTTCTTAGACGAGGACTGGCGTCGGATGGGACGAATCGTAGGAATTATTTTTTGTTGACGTCTATGTATTCATGCATTTTGTTGGCTTGTCCAGGACGCTCAACTACCGCCGGCCTGTTGAAACTAAAAAAATCCAACCGAATGCAGAGATTTTATGTAGTTTTTCTTTCATGAATTGGAGAAATTTCTTTAAAAATCCAAATTAAATTTAGAATATATATTTTTTCTAATCAATTAAGAATTTGCTGCGTTATTCGCAATATTTTAATAGATTTTGCATTAATTGGAATAAATTTCGAAATTTTATACACGTATCTCAAGAAAATTTGTATTTCAGAATTTTCCTTATTGATTCATCTTATCAATTGTTAAATTGAAAAAAAAAGAACAATTTGTTTAGATTATTAGCTGCCACTTTCCATCATCATTTAAAACGAAAATATAAAATATGACACGTCTTTCTTCAGAGTTTTTAGAATATAACGCTGGCACGACAATAACATCGAGAGTTGAAACCACGCCTACGTCATTTGGGTTGGAAGTCTAAAAAATTAGCATAAATTCAAATGAAATAAATATTATAATACTTTTTAAAAAATAACTATAATTTAATGAAATTTGTTGATTAACTCTATTTTTTTTTAATATAAAATTTGTATTCATGGGTCATTTTTTAGTATGTTGGTCAAAACCCTTTTCGCCAGGGAAAGCAATGACAAAGAGATCCTTCCAGTATTTGCCTCCTTAAATGTTGGAAGATCTCGTAACTCGGAAACAATAAAAATGTTGAAAGAATCCAGAGATTACGAAAGAACTAGACTTTCGAAACCATCGTTTGAATTTTCACAACGAGTTCCCTCCCTTAAGGATAGCTTGCTGATGTGGTTACAGCGACACAATTTACTGTGTTCGGGAGTCGCATTACAGCGAGCACATCGACAAGTGGAACCTGACAGAGCATCGCGATTATGCACCGGTCCGGCACCAGAAGGACATCACGAACCCGAAGACGTACATTGTACTCGTGCTAAATTGCCTAATGAATGAAAGTCATCAGCATTTACCAAATCCGACAGCTGATATATTAAGTGTCGAGAAGAAGATCGCAGTTTCGAAAGCCCTGGGAAACCTATGTTGAGTCAATGCGAAATTGATGAAAGACAACGTGCATTCGATAGTGTTTGTGTGATGCAAGTGTTCCAACTACAGAAATTGAACAGAACATGGAGATGACGAGAACCAGATGGTAAGTGGGACCTCCCAAACCAAGCGATTCGCTTCTAGACATAAACTTGATTCATCTGCACATCCTTACCCTCCTTCATCTGTTCGTAGTTCGGAGCAAAGGCCTCGAGATGCTCTGCCAGTGCCGGCTTGTCGATATGCTCGCAGTGATATGTCTTGCAGACGAAGTACGTAACAGACTGAACCACCAGGCCAAGGAGGAACAGAAAGGTGAGCAGCAACACGCAAACTGTCCCGAGCCCGAAAAGGAAAAAGGAGTTCCACTCGAACACTACGAATATTTCGTACACTAACAGCACTCCGTAGTAGACCGCCGCAAGCAGCAGAAAGATGGGGACAACAACCTTCTTCTTACCCTGGATCAAGTCCTTCGCCTTTACCATTGCGCCGATCCCCTTCAGGTCCTCAAGCACAGTTATCACACTTGCCAGGTACCAGATTATGCATAGGAAAGCGAATCCCACGAAATGGGCGATGAAGCTGATGATGAAGACAGTTAAACCGAATGCCTCGGATTGCCACCCTACCACGCCGTAAATAATGATGGAGAATCCTAGCGTGAAGCAGGCGTAGACGAAGCTAATCAGGAACACCCAACAGAGCGTGACTGACAGCCTCTTCCACACCTTCGGCACGATGCCCATCACTTTATTGAAGGAGATTGGCTTCACAGTGTAAATGCTCGCCACCAGGTAAACGACTGCAGACATGGCCAAGTTAGCCAATACCAGCAGGATGACATAATAGAGCACCTTCAGCACGATGTAGCCTATACGCTCGGACGTGATCAGATCAGAGAGACGAGAGTTGTGTTCTTCGTCCTCTAGCCTATCCTCGTGACGGTAAATCGCATACCTGAGATGNATGCATAGGAAAGCGAATCCCACGAAATGGGCGATGAAGCTGATGATGAAGACAGTTAAACCGAATGCCTCGGATTGCCACCCTACCACGCCGTAAATAATGATGGAGAATCCTAGCGTGAAGCAGGCGTAGACGAAGCTAATCAGGAACACCCAACAGAGCGTGACTGACAGCCTCTTCCACACCTTCGGCACGATGCCCATCACTTTATTGAAGGAGATTGGCTTCACAGTGTAAATGCTCGCCACCAGGTAAACGACTGCAGACATGGCCAAGTTAGCCAATACCAGCAGGATGACATAATAGAGCACCTTCAGCACGATGTAGCCTATACGCTCGGACGTGATCAGATCAGAGAGACGAGAGTTGTGTTCTTCGTCCTCTAGCCTATCCTCGTGACGGTAAATCGCATACCTGAGATGTTCTGCTACCTGGATTTGGACGAGGAAGATTAAGGCCAGAGGGAAGATGAGCATGGCCGTGATCAAGCTCAACACCTTCCAGTATTTGCCGATGATCTTGAATGACTCCTTGAATATGCTGACAAAGCCCATGAACCTCATCTCCTCCGGTGGCAGATCCATCGTTTTACTATCACTAACGTCACCTTTTGATCTCAAGGAAGATTTATGGGAGAATGAGCTGAACGACCAAAAGCTGCATCGAATTTATACTGAGGAAGGAATCGTCATTAGCCGATCGAAACCGGCTTGTTTCTTGTCAGTAAGCGGAAGAAGACGGTACTTCTTCGGAACAAGGAAAACGAAATTCACGATGAATTTACGTATACGGACAACGCCTCCCGGCTGAGGATACAATCAGAGTCATTCTCCTGTGATCAAGAAATTTCTATCTTCCTAATCTTTAGGATTGGAAGAAGCTGTTTGCATCAGATTTGTTTTTAAGTTCGCGTGCAACAACCCGGAAACGGAGCGGCATCGAATTATTTCGTCCCACCATCCGAATAAGAAACATACAAACATGGCATAACTCTCCGGCTTTTCATTCCTCAATTGTCGAGTGATGACACGAAACCGTAACGTCGATACTATCGCTCACGCGTCCGTATATTATATCTCGTTATCTATCCAAATCATAAGGGATAGGTTTGAGCATCGCCTGCAAATAAGAATATATACAAGAGTTTTGCTTCCAAATAGTATTGCTGAAAAATAAAATTTGTAAAATAAAGTAGATAATTCGAAATTTTGGAAATAAAGTTAGACTTCTCAAAAAAATAAATAAATAAGGAAAGTCAAACTAGAAGTGTTTTTTGGAAGTAGAACTTATCTTGATAAAGTCAAACTTGTAAACTTGGAGGGACGTTATTTCCCGAAATTTGAAACTATCCTCCTATTTTCTTGAACTTTTTTCATACAGAAACAATACACGAGATACAATAAAATAATTTTATGAGATTATGTAAAAATTACGCACCACTCTCGGCGTGAATTTATAATAATATTTTCTCAAAAATATAATAATAATAATAATGAGGAAAGTTTCTTGAACCATAAAAGTGGAGTAAATACAATATTATTCCGTCAAGAATTTCTTGTTTCTCGTTTTAACATGAGGCATCAGATCGAATTCAATTAGGTTAGGCGTCCGGATTCTTTATCAAGTATTTAAAAAATATAAATGCATAATTTATTGATTTCGAAATTCCCTAATCTAAACAAAAATTTACTTTCATTTTTGGTGTAGAAATAAAATTCTAAAATTTCAAAGAATTCGCACTAGTACAAATCCAAAAAAATTATTCATCGATAATCCTAATTAATCATGTCATTCTCCAAAAAAAAAAAACTCTCTATATTAACATTAACTCCACTTTATTGTGTACTGGTATTTGTTTTTATCTAAGAAAAACTTTCGGAAATAAAATTGATGGGTTTTCTTAGAAAACAAATGTGGTATAATTTTCCTCAAACATGATAAATTACTTTCAAATCTATTATTTTGGACATATTCGAAGCAAAAAATTTTTTTTATTTGAACCTATTGTTAATTTTTTTAATTAGGCAGGGAGACATATAATTTAGTTTGGTCGAAGAAGATAGATGGGAGAAATTCATTTCGCTTGTATTAGCGATCGGGTAGTTTTTCATGATATAAATCGACAGCCGGCGAATTAAGCAGATAATAAAGGAGCATTAGCATTGAGATTAACATAATTTTTACGACTCATAAAACCGATGAAGAAAGGCAAGAAAGATTATTTTTCTTAGTAGGACATCATTAATTTTCTAACGACAAGTTGAAGAGACTATTAAAATGTAATTAGATGGTATAAGTTTGTAAAAGCATGTTAGCATGTGGATCAGAGGCGGGGAACAGGCAATATGGTTTTGACTCAGGCTTCGCATATGTATGATTACGCGGCACTAGAGGATGTGGACGTAGTCGTAACTTTTTCCCTCTGTTTGAATGGAAGAAGATATAGTTTAGGGTTTACAATAGTTGGGGCTTGAATCCAGAGTTCATTGTTTACTTGTGTGTTGGTCGGAAACCAACAAACATAACAAACATTCCCTTTCGTGATGAAGCGATGACCTCTTGGTTTTATGTTTCTTCTCATATTTCCAATCATTTAAGGAACGGTACATGGATCAATTCTTTCCGAGGAAAACTTCCACGAAATCATTTAGTCCTTAAACGGGAAGAGTCGCCCGTTGTGCAATCCCCCATAAGAGTGTATATGCCAGGTACATTGTTCGCAGTAAAAGTCACCGTCAAATACAACAAATTTATGGTTCTCTTTTCCCGGCCATGCAAAACTACAGTGAAAGAGGGTGATTTCTAACAAATTTTAGCCGAAGGAAAAGCGGGTGAAAATAAAATTAATTTATTATAATTTATGTTGGGTTTTTAATATCGAATTTAAGATGTTTTTAATGGGATATATATTAAATGATTTTTATTTTGGGTTTTGTAATGTAGATTTGTTTAATTTGGGCAAATGAATAGTCTAATGATTTGCCCTTTAAATTCTCTTGTAAGATTGATTTTCAATATAGAGTGTTGCAGAGTCTTCCCCCAAAATTATCAGATTATTTTCTCAGATAGTCTAACCCTTCTTCCGGCGACTCTACCGATTTTTTCGGAAAATTGCAACGAGCGCCCGCCAACGTTTCCAACAAAGTGGTTTCAGAGCGAGGATGTCTTTAAGCTTTCAGTATCCGCGTCTTACGAAGGACAACTACGATAGTTGGTCTATCCGAGTGAAGGCGATACCCAGTTCCCAAACTTACGCAAAGTTGTGCATCCCGCATGCTCCGAACATTCATGCTTCCGAACATGCATTTTCCGAACCCAAAACGATCCCCAAATAGTTCCCAAACTATTCATAACAACAGTTATTCATATGAGATTCGGGTCCATATCGTTAGAATGAGCTCATGAGCACAATGAGAAACCCCGCGCACAACTTACGCAATATTGTGTATCCCGCATGCTTCGAACTTTTGTGCTTCCGAACTTGCATTTTTCGAAGTCTAAATGATCCCCAAATATTTCCCAAACTATTCAAAATTGGAGTTCTACATTTGACATTCGGGTCCCTTTCGTTGCACAATGAGGAACCCCTCGCACAACTTACGGAAAGTTGTGCATCCCGCATGCCCCGAACCATGGTGCTTTCGAACTTGCATTTTCTGAAGCCTAAATGATCCCCAAATGTTTCCCAAACTATTCAAAATTGGAGTTCTACATTTGACATTCGGGTCCCTTTCGTTCACAAGGAGAAACCAGCCGACAACTTACGCAATGTTGTGTATCCCGCATATACCGAACTTTCGTGCTTCCGAACTTGCATTTTTCGAAGCCTAAATGATCCCCAATTGTTTCCCAAACTATTAAAATTGGAAGTTCTACATTTGACATTCGGGTCCCTTTCGTTGCACAATGAGGAACCCCGCGCACAACTTACGGAAAGTTGTGCATCCGCATGCTCCGAATCTTGTGCTTCCGAACTTGCATTTTTCGAAGCCTAAGTGATCCCCAAAGTTTCTCCAAACTATTCAAAATTGGAGTTCAACATGTGACATTCGGGTCCCTTTCGTTGCAACATGAGGAACCCACGCACAACATACGCAAAGTTGTGCATCCCGCATGCTCCGAACCTTGGTGCTTCGAACTTGCATTTCCGAAGCATAAATGATCCGCAAATGTTTCCCATAATTATTCAAAATTAGAGTTCAACATTCGACATTCGGGTCCTTTCGTTGGAATGATTCATGTGCACAATGAGGTACTCCGCGTACAACTTACTGCAAAGTTGTGCATCCCGCATGCTCCGAACATTCATGCTTCCGAACATGCATTTTCCGAACCCAAAACGATCCCCAAATAGTTCCCAAACTATTCATAACAACAGTTATTCATATGAGATTCGGGTCCATATCCTTAGAATGAGCTCATGAGCACAATGAGAAATCCCGCGCACAACTTACGCAATGTTGTGTATCCCGCATGCTCCGAACTTTCGTGCTTCAGAACTTGCATTTTTCGAAGCCTAAATGATCCCCAAATGTTTCCCAAACTATTCAAAATTGGAGTTCTACATTTGACATTCAGGTCCCTTTCGTTGCACAATGAGGAACCCCGCGCACAACGTACGGAAAGTTGTGCATCCCGCATGCTCCGAACCTTGGTGCTTCCGAACTTGCATTTTCGGAAGCCTAAATGATCCCTAGATGTTTCCCAAACTATTCAAAATTGGAGTTCTACATTTGACATTCGGGTCCCTTTCATTGCACAATGAGGAACCCCACGCACAACATACGCAATGTTGTGCATCCCACATGCTCCGAAACTTGGTGCTTGTGAACTTGCATTTTCCGAAACCTAAATGATCCGCAAATGTTTCCCAAACTATACAAAATTAGAGTTCAACATTCGACATTCGGGTCCCTTTCGTTGGAATGAGTTCACGTGCACAATGAGGATCCCCGCGCACAACTTACGCAAAGTTGTGCATCCCGCATGCTCCGAACATTCATGCTTTCGAACATGCATTTTTCGAACCCAAAACGATCCCCAAATAGTTCCCAAACTATTCATAACAACAGTTATTCCCATGAGATTCGGGTCCATATCGTTAGAATGAGCTCATGCGCACAATGAGAAACCCCGCGCACAACTTACGCAATGTTGTGTATCCCGCATGCTTCGAGCTTTCGTGCTTCCGAACTTGCATTTTTCGAAACCTAAATGATCCCCAAATGTTTCCCAAACTATTCAAATTTGGAGTTCTACATTTGACATTCGGGAGCCTTTCGTTGCACAATGAGGAACCCCGCGCACAACTTACGGAAAGTTGTGCATCCCGCATGCCCCGAACCTTGGTGCTTCCGAACTTGCATTATCGGAAGCCTAAATGATCCCCAAATGTTTCCCAAACTATTTAAAATTGGCGTTCTACATTTGACATTCGGGTCCCTTTCCTTGCACAAAGAGGAACCCCACGCACAACATACGCAATGTTGTGCATCCCACATGCTCCGAACCTTGGTGCTTGTGAACTTGCATTTTCCGAAACCTAAATGATCCGCAAATGTTTCTCAAATTATTCAAAATTAGAGTTCAACATTCGACATTCGGGTCCCTTTCGTTGGATGAGTTCATGTGCACAATGAGGTACCCCGCGCACAAGTTACGGAAAGTTGTGCATCCCGCATGCTCCGAACCTTGGTGCTTCCGAACTTGCATTTTCGGAAGCCTAAATGATCCCCAAATGATTTCCAAACTATTCAAAATTGGAGGTCTACATTTGACATTCGGGTCCCTTTCATTGCACAATGAGGAACCCCACGCACAACATACGCAACGTTGTGCATCCCACACGCTCCGAACCTTGGTGCTTGTGAACTTGCATTTTCCGAAACCAAAATGATCCGCAAATGTTTCCCAAACTATTCAAAATTAGAGTACAACATTCGACATTCGGGTCCCTTTCGTTGGATGAGTTCATGTGCACAATGAGGTACCCCGCGCACAAGTTACGGAAAGTTGTGCATCCCGTATGCTCCGAACTTGCATTTTCCGAAGCCTAAATGATCCCCAAATGTTTCCCAAACTATTCAAAATTGGAGTTCTACATTTGACATTCGGGTCCCTTTCGTTGCACAATGAGTTCCTTCGAAAGGGACCCGAATGTCAATGTAGAACTCCAATTTTGAATAGTTTGGGAAACATTTGGGATCATTTAGGCTTCGAAAATGCAAGTTCGGAAGCACACAGTTCGGAGCAGCGGGATGCAACTTTGCGTAAGTTTGCGCGGGTTCCTCATTGTGCGAAGAAACGAAAGGACCGAATGATGTTGAATCTCAATTTGAATAGTTTGGGAAACATTTGGGGATCATTTAGGCTTCGGAAAATGCAAGTTCGGAAGCACCAAGGTTCGGAGATGCGGGATGCACAACTTGCGTAAGTTGCGCGGGGGTTCCTCATTGTGCAACGAAAGGGACCGAATGTCAAATGTAGAACTCCAATTTTGAATAGTTTGGGAAACATTTGGGGATCATTAGGCTTCGGAAAATGCAAGTTCGGAAGACAAAGTTCGGAGCATGCGGGATGCACAACTTTGCGTAAGTTGTGCGCGCGGGTTCCTCATTGTGTAGCAACGAAGGGACCGAATCAATATAATAATTGTTTTGATAGTTTGGAACTATTGGGATCTTTGGGTTCGAAAATGCAGTTCGGAAGCAAAGTTCGGAGCATGCGGATGCACAACTTTGCGTAAGTTGTGCGCGGGGTTCCTCATGTGTGCAACGAAAGGGAACCGAATGTCAATGTAGAACTCAATTTTGAATAGTTTGGAAACATTTGGGATCATTTAGGCTTCGAAAATGCAAGTTCGGAGCACCAAGGTTCGAGCATGCGGATGCACACTTTCGTAAGTTGTGCGCCGGGGTCTTCATTGTGCAACGAAGAGGACCGAATGTCAAATGTAGAACTCCAATTTTGAATAGTTTTGGAAACATTTGGGGATCATTTAGGCTTCGGAAAATGCAAGGTCTGGAAGCACAAGGTTCGGAGCATGCGGGATACAACTTGCGTAAGTGTGCGCGGGTTCTCATTGTGCCAGAGATAATGGACCAAATTCAATGGAACTCAATTTTGAATAGTTTGGGAAACATTTGGGGACACCAGTGTGGACCCCTTCAATGACTGTCTTTATGTACTTACATACGGACCCTGTTCATGGAACGTGAGTTCGCATAGAACGCTCCAAACGAGAGACAGGTTAGTTCTGCATAGGTTTCACAGAAGGTTTTTTAACCGATCTATCCAGCAGAGGGGTAATATTCAAGTCCATTAGCCGCAAACCAGTTAAAGTCGATCCGCCTAAAAGTGGCAATCTGCCTACTCGCAGCATCACACTTAGGCAGTTTATCATCGGCCAAAAATAGTTTCTATCTCCTTCTTTGGAGACAAGAGGATTTACCGAAAGATCAACGAATCCAGGTCCTCTGCGAAGGTGTCCTCAGGAACAGGTTTCTCTGGGGACTATGGTCTTGGCAGCCATATCATGATAGAGTGCTCCGTTTCAGCTCTTTCCGTGTTTTCAAGCCTGGTGCTTAGAGGAGACTCCTCCGGGTTTCATGAACATCATGAGAAGCTTTTTGGTGGAGAAAATGGCTGACAGGCTTCGAGATCCTTTCTTCGCGTTCAGAACTACTCCTTTTCTTGAGATTCAGGGGAGACCGGTGATTGACAGGAGTGGGAACTCCTGTCAGACTTCGTCAAGCACATCATCAGCAGGGGGGATTTCCACCTCCGTCATCAGATGCGGCGATCTTAGCAGTAGGGGCGAAAGTGAGTGCATCACTACTCGCAGTTAGAACCCCTTGACAGAGGCTCAGGCACGAGGGGTTCCACCTCCATGGCAGATCGGAGGTCCTTCTGGGTTGTATCTCTCACGGACGACTTTGGACTTGGAATGGTCTTTCGTCTTTGTGGGAGATGGGAGATGCCTCGAGAGTCTCACCCGAAGCAATGGTCTGTCCTTTCGCAGGAAAGAAATGGGTTTCCTCGCAAGGAAGGGGATGGAGTTCCGTTGCGATGAGGCAGGCTGTTCCGATCCAGAGGCGTGAGCCTTCTTTCTTCAGGCCTTAGCCTTCTCCTCAAGAATTCGCTTTGGTGCCCATGGACACAGAGAAATGAAGGTTTCGCAGGATAGGGCAAGAGTTGAGAGAAAGGAGTTTCAGGCTTTGAAGGAGAATGTGTGAAGAATAGGCGGAAAGTTATGGGTTTTTAAGAATTCTCTCAAAGGCGGTTTTTGAAACAAAATATTTTCCCGCCCAAGAAATCTCTAAGATGTCACTGATCATAAACTTGACATGCATCAGGAAAAGTGGGAAAGAAGCCGAGTGAGCACGATTGGGTCTTCAAACAAGGCAATAACGATCTTTCGTTCACCTTCTGTTAGAGCTTCTTCTTCACAGAAGAGCGAGGTATAATGGTATAATGTATCCAAATATAAACTTATTAGGATTATTAAATTTCCTAATAGAGATGATATTGGATTAAAAAATTTTTTGGATGGATATTTGATATCTCCAAACTCGTAAACTTCCCAATAATTTGGACAATTACCAAGGTAGATTTTAAGGTATATTATTGTAGTCTATATTTTTTAAAAATAGATGGTGGAATTCCAACCGCGCATTCTATTGTATAGAAAGCTAAAAAATTCTACTCTTTTCTATGGTGAGGTGTACGACCATGTGTACCCTCTGTTAGTCTATAGAAAACAGAGGTTTGCCACCCTTCTGTAATAAAAGTGTACACTTATTGTACCTTCTGTTATACGTAAGTCTTCTGGAGTACTTACTTTAACTTTTCTTTGTCTTATGAAAGACATTATGTAGTGATGCCAGATTCCTAATTCGCCTCTTGAAAAAGAAAAATTTTTTCTTTATCCAAAGGTTTAGTAAAGATATAGGCCAACTTGTTGTTCAGTGTTAATGTATTTACACTAACAGAACCCTGGTTGTACATTATCTCTCAGAAAAGTATGTCTGAGTTCGATATGCTTCGATCTTGGAGTGATGATACCTGATTCTTAGCTAGGCTAATAGCACTAGTATTTCCACACTTTGATCCTGTATTTTTTGTAAATGAGTGACCGAAAGTCCTCAAGTTGTTTGTTTCATCCACAGGAGTTGTGTCATAGCAGCTTGCAGCTGCTATATACTCAGCTCTGCAGTTGGAGAGGGCAAACAGAAGTTTGGCTTCTGGAAAACCAGAAATCAACATGTTTCCATGAAGTGACAAGTACCACTTGTACTCTTTTCTATCGACCTTACTGCCTGCGAAGTCTGCATCGGATATCAGGTGAGGATCAAAGTTTGATTTCTTTGCAATACAAAGGATGCCAAGGTTTACAGAGCCCTGTAGATATCTAAAGATCCTCTTGACCACATTCATGTGAGATTTCTTTAATGCGATTTGAAATCTAGCACAGAGGCACACACTAAATAGGTATTGTTCAGGATCATAGAAGCTGTAAGGTACAGAAGAGAGCCTGTTCATGCTTCTGCTAGAGCTTACTATCCACTTCTTTACCATTTTCATCTTTGTCCAATTCGAGTATTAATACCCATTTGGTGTAGGACAAAGGTTTTCGTGCCTTCTAGGCCGAATTTCTCAGAAGCTGCCTTAGTGTACTTATCTCTTGGTGTAAGGAATGTACCTTCTGTTAGTCTGCTGAATTTGTAAACCAAGGAAGAATGTGAGTTTTCCCATCATTGCTCATCTCAAACTCACTTGTCATGAGTTTGGAGAATTCATTCCACAAGCATTTCATCAGTTGATCCAAGGTTTTGATTCACGATTTAAATAGATCTGGACAACAATGAATGATTGCTTCGTGTTTGAGAAAAGAGGTGGTATTCTACTCTTCCTCTATTGTAGCCCTTTTCGGACAAGGAATGAGTAAGTTCTTTACCATGCTCTAGGAGCCTGTTTAAGACCATATCTAGAGCTTTGGAGAGTCTTATAGACGTAAGTTTCTGTGTTGCAGATCCTCGAAACCAGGAGGTTGATTACACGTAGACCTATCTTGATCTTCTCCATGGGAGAATGCATTTTTACCGCTTCCATTTGATACAACTTAAAGTTGTTAAAGCAAGCGTAGGCTAATTAACATTCGTATTGCCTCGAGACGAGCTATAGGGACGCAATGTCTCATCAAAGCTCGATACCCTCTTGTTGAGAGTACCCTTTGCAAACGAGTCGAGCTTGCTTCCTTACAGTAATGACCAGACTCATTTAGTTTGTTCCTGGAAAACCCATTTTAGTTCCAATGATGGAACGGTTGTCAGGTTTAAGACAAGTGACCACACTTTGCTTCCTTGTCAATTGATTAAGCTCCTCTTGCATAGCAAGTATCCAATCTGGATCACTAGAGCTCATCAATATTCTCTGGCTCTTTCTATGATAGAAAAGTCGAGTGTTCATAGAAGGCATTTATAGAACTTCTGTCTGTCTGTATGACTCTGTTAAGATCTCTGTATGACTTGGTCTACTAGGGGATGGACTCTTTGATAAAGAGCAGGTGCTCTAATATCACTTTGTTTTGGTCATTTGAGAATGTTCTTCATAATTATCATTGTTGTTCAAAGATCATTTTTAGATTCATGAACAGGAAGGTTCACCCTTCTCTTTCGTAGAGGGGTGGAGGTTCTACAGCATCTTTCTGTTAGGTTCTAGAGATATAACATTTCTTGTATTGATAGTAGGGAATGTACATTAGTTTTACATTTAATA
>JARUPW010000013.1:1280756-1303204 GCA_029817735.1 Melastoma sanguineum | reverse complement strand
CTTTGCGTAAGTTGTGCGCGGGTTCCTCATTGTGCAACGAAAGGGACCGAATGTCAAATGTAGAACTCAATTTTGAATAGTTTGGGAAACATTTGGGGATCATTTAGGCTTCGGAAAATGCAAGTTCGGAAGCACCAAGTTCGAGCATGCGGGATGCACAGCTTTGCGTAAGTTGGCGCGGGTTCCTCATTGTGCAACGAAAGGACCGAATGTCAAATGTAGAACTCCAATTTTGAATAGTTTGGGAAATAATTGGGGATCATTTAGGCTTCGGAAAAATGCAAGTTCGGAAGCACAGGTTCGGAGCATGCGGATGCACACTTTGCGTAAGTTGCGCGCGGGTTCCCATTGTGCAAGAAAGGAACCGAATGTCAAATGTAGAACTCCAATTTTGAATAGTTTGGGAAATAATTGGGGATCATTTAGGCTTCGGAAAATGCAAGTTCGGAAGCACCAAGGTTCGGAGCATGGGGATCGCAACTTTGCGTAAGTGTGGGCGCGGGTTCCTCCATTGTGCAACGAAAGGGACGAATGTCAAATGTAGAACTCCATTTTGAATAGTTTGGGAAACATTTGGGGATCATTAGGCTTCGGAAAATGCAAGTTCGGAAGCACCAATTCGAGCATGCTGGGATGCACACTTTGCGTAAGTTGGCGCGGGGTTCCTCATTGTGCAAACGAAAGGACCGAATGTCAAATGTAGAACTCAATTTTGAATAGTTTGGGAAACATTTGGGGATCATTTAGGCTTCGGAAAAATGCAAGTTCGGAAGCACCAAGGTCGGAGCATGCGGGATGCAACTTTGCGTAGTGTGCGCGGGTTCCTCTTGTGCAACGAAAGGGACCGAATGTCAAATGTGAAACTCCAATTTTGAATAGTTTGGGAAACATTTGGGATCATTTAGGCTTCGGAAAATGCAAGTTCGGAAGCACCAAGTTCGGAGCATGCGGGATGCCAACTTTGCGTAAGTTGTGCGCGGGTCTTTCATTGTGCAACGAAAGGGACCGAATGTCAAATGTAGAACTCCAATTTTGAATAGTTTGGGAAACATTTGGGATCATTTAGGCTTCGGAAAATGCAAGTTCGGAAGCACCAAGGTCGGAGCATGCGGGATCCAACTTTGCGTAAGTTGTGCGCCGGGTTCCTCATGTGCAACGAAAGGGAACGAATGTCAAATGTAGAACTCCAATTTTGAATAGTTTGGGAAACATTTGGGATCATTTAGCTTCGGAAAATGCAAGTTCGGAGCCCCAAGTTCGAAGCATGGGGATGCACAGCTTTGCGTAAGTTGCGCGGGGTTCCCATTGTGCAAAGAAAGGAAACCGAATGTCAAATGTGAACTCCAATTTTGAATGTTTGGGAAAAATTGTGGGATCATTTAGTTCGGAAAAAGCAAGTTCGGAAGCACCAAGGTTCGAGCATGCGGGATGCACACTTTGCGTAAGTTGCGCGCGGGGTTCCTCATTGTGCAACGAAAGGGAACGAAACAAATGTAGAACTCCAATTTTGAATAGTTTGGGAAATAATTGGGGATCATTTAGGCTTCGGAAAAAGCAAGTTCGGAAGCCCAAAGTTCGGAGCAGGGGATGCCAACTTTGCGTAAGTTGTGCGCGGGGTTCCCTATTGTGCAACGAAGGGACCGATGTCAAATGTAGAACTCCATTTTGAATAGTTTGGGAAACATTTGGATCATTTAGGCTTCGGAAAATGCAAGTTCGGAGCACCATGGTCGGGGCAGCGGATGACACCTTTGCGTAAGTGGCGCGCGGGTTCCTCATTGTGCAACGAAAGGGAACCGAATGTCAAATGTAGAACTCCAATTTTGATTGTTTGGAAACATTTGGGGATCATTTAGGCTTGAAAATGCAAGTTCGAGCACCAAGGTCGGAGCATGGGGGATGCACAACTTGCGTAAGTTGTGCGCGGGGTTCCTTATTGTGCAACGAAAGGAACGAATGTCAAATGTAGAACTCCAATTTGAATAGTTTGGGAAACATTTGGGGATCATTGCTTCGGAAAAAGCAATTCGGAAGCACCAAGGTTCGGAGCATGCGGGATGCCACTTTGCGTAAGTTGGCGCGCGGTTCCTCATTGTGCAACGAAAGGGACCGAATGTCAAATGTAGAACTCCATTTTGAATAGTTGGGAAACATTTGGATCATTTAGGCTTCGGAAAATGAAGTTCGGAAGCACCAAGGCTTCGGAGCATGGGGATCCAACTTTGCGTAAGTGCGCGCGGGTTCCCCCCTTCATTGTGCAATATAGTGACGAAAGGCAGTGGGAAACCCCGGGGGGAAATTGTCCCCAAAATTGTTAAAAGAAAAACTTTCCAATTTTTTGAATAGTTTGGGAAATAATTGGGATTGGGGATCATTTAGGCTTCGGAAAAAGCAAGTTCGGAAGCGCCAAGGTTCGGAGCAAGGGGGATGCGCAACTTTGCGTAAGTTGTGCGCGGGGTCCCTGATTGTGCAACGAATGGGACCCGAATGTCAAATGTAGAACTCCTATTTTGAATAGTTTGGGAAACATTTGGGTATCATTTAGGCTTCGGAAAATGCAAGTTCGGGAGCACCATGGTTCGGGGCACGCCGGATGCACACCTTTGCGTAAGGGGCGCGCGGGGTTCCTCATTGTGCAACGAAAGGGAACCGAATGTCAAATGTAGAACTCCAATTTTGAATTGTTTGGAAAACATTTGGGGATCATTTAGGCTTAGAAAAATGCAAGTTCGGTAGCACCAAGGTACGGAGCATGGGGGATGCACAACATTGCGTAAGTTGTGCGCGGGGTTCCTGATTGTGCAACGAAAGGGAACCGAATGTCAACTGTAGAACTCCAATTTTGAATAGTTTGGGAAATAATTGGGGATCATTTAGACTTCGGAAAAAGCAACTTCGGAAGCACCAAGGTTCGGAGCATGGGGGATGCGCACCTTTGCGTAAGTTGGGCGCGGGATCCCTCATTGTGCAACGAAAGGGACCCGAATGTCAAATGTAGAATCCTATTTTGAATAGTTTGGGAAACATTTGGGTATCATTTAGGCTTCGGAAAATGAAAGTTCGGAAGCACCAAGGTTCGGAGCATGGGGGATGCGCAACTTTGCGTAAGTTGCGCGCGGGGTTCCTCATTGTGCAAAGAAAGGAAACCGAATGTCAAATGTAGAACTCCAATTTTGAATAGTTTGGGAAATAATTGGGAATCATTTAGACTTCGGAAAAAGCAAGTTCGGAAGCACCAAGGTTCGGAGCATGGGGGATGCGCAACTTTGCGTAAGTTGTGCGCGGGGTCCCTCCTTGTGCAACGAAAGGGACCCGAATGTCAAATGTAGAACTCCAATTTTGAATAGTTTGGGAAAGAATTGGGGATCATTTAGGCTTCGGAAAAAGCATGTTCGGAAGCACCAAGGTTCGGAGCATGGGGGATGCGCAACTTTGCGTAAGTTGTGCGCGGGGTCCCTCATTGTGCAACGAAAGGGATCCGAATGTCAAATGTAGAACTCTAATTTTGAATAGTTTCGAAACATTTGGGTATCATTTAGGCTTCGGAAAATGCAATTTCGGAAGCACCAAGGTTCGGAGCATGCCGGATGCACACCTTTGCGTAAGTGGCGCGCGGGGTTCCTCATTGTGCAACGAAAGGGAACCGAATGTCAAATGTAGAACTCCAATTTTGAATAGTTTGGGAAACATTTGGGGATCATTTAGGCTTCGGAAAATGCAAGTTCGGAAGCACCAAGGTTCGGAGCATGCCGGATGCACACCTTTGCGTAAGTGGCGCGCGGGGTTCCTCATTGTGCAACGAAAGGGAACCGAATGTCAAATGTAGAACTCCAATTTTGAATAGTTTGGGAAACATTTGGGGATCATTTAGGCTTCGGAAAATGCAAGTTCGGAAGCACCAAGGTTCGGAGCATGCCGGATGCACACCTTTGCGTAAGTGGCGCGCGGGGTTCCTCATTGTGCAACGAAAGGGAACCGAATGTCAAATGTAGAACTCCAATTTTGAATAGTTTGGGAAACATTTGGGGATCATTTAGGCTTCGGAAAATGCAAGTTCGGAAGCACCAAGGTTCGGAGCATGCCGGATGCACACCTTTGCGTAAGTGGCGCGCGGGGTTCCTCATTGTGCAACGAAAGGGAACCGAATGTCAAATGTAGAACTCCAATTTTGAATAGTTTGGGAAACATTTGGGGATCATTTAGGCTTCGGAAAATGCAAGTTCGGAAGCACCAAGGTTCGGAGCATGCCGGATGCACACCTTTGCGTAAGTGGCGCGCGGGGTTCCTCATTGTGCAACGAAAGGGAACCGAATGTCAAATGTAGAACTCCAATTTTGAATAGTTTGGGAAACATTTGGGGATCATTTAGGCTTCGGAAAATGCAAGTTCGGAAGCACCAAGGTTCGGAGCATGCCGGATGCACACCTTTGCGTAAGTGGCGCGCGGGGTTCCTCATTGTGCAACGAAAGGGATCCGAATGTCAAATGTAGAACTCCAATTTTGAATAGTTTGGGAAACATTTGGGGATCATTTAGGCTTCGGAAAATGCAAGTTCGGCAGCACCAAGGTTCGGAGCATGCCAACTTGGCAAAGGAGAGCGACTATTACATGCTTTTGGATAATAAGTTGGGCAGGAAAAAATTTGATGGTGGTTACAACGGTGTAGCTGTCCGTGGTAAAAAATCATCCTACTTAGCAAAATTTAAAGAGAAGTGAACCAATCAATAAAGGTATCAAGTGAATAATGATGTCATGATATATATCGTTGCTCAAATTTAGAACTGAAATAACATACAAACATAATATTCAGCAACCAAAAATCTTAATTACAGGCCAGCTGGGGGACCAAAAACCTGATGTCATTTGGACTATCTTCCTCATATATCAGTACTTCTAAGTCGAAGGACAAATAGGCATAAGGTAAGGAATCAATTTATCATACTGTCATAGGTATAGATCGTGAATCAAGAGATATTATGAGGGGACAGAAATTTGCAGCAAAATATTATGTACACAAGTTGTCTGAAATCCTCTTGCGTGATAAATAAGTGAGATGAGGGCACATAGCTGTTGAACTCAAAGGAATGACTGGCTTATGGTGCTACATCAATGCAATCATCATTTATGCAGATTATGGAATGTACACCCATATGTATATAATAGCGAGCCACTGTACAACACACAAATCTGTAACAAAAGGTACAAGCTTAATCCATAAGAATCGCATTGGAATTGGTGAAATCAAGCAAGATCAATGAAACATGAAAAAGAAAACAACCTTTAGAAATCTCACTGAAAGTGATATTCTTTTTAAGTTCCAACAGAAAAACCAAGTGAGATTTGTATAGAAACAACGGATTTCATATGCAAAGGCCTTAAGACTTGCCTGAAGCACTACTGAGTTGATTACATCAGCATATCGAACAGCCAAGTTCAGTGACATGCACCTGGCAGGTGCAATAGCAAAGCCCCTGACCCTTTTCCTCTCAATGGCCCCAACCTTAACCAAATTCTTCACCACGATCATCGTCAACATTGCCACAACACCGGAGCCCAAGGAATGCCCAACAAAGCTCAACGTATAATTAGGGTACTCTTCCAACAATTCTTTCAAAATTTTGCACTCATTATCAAGGACCCAAACAGCCGCATTGGAATCCACCAAATGATTAACGAGGTTGAAGGAGAATCCACTCACTTCGGATAGAAGACAAAACTCTAACAAATGATTTTTTTTTAATTCCAAATCATCTGCTTTAAATGCTTACAAGGGTGCCTATTATATAGGGATCACATAAACAAGAACATAAATGCAAGCCAATGAACCTAAATAAGAAGTATGAATGGCCAGATTCATGGATAGAACCATAAATGACATATTGGAAATGCAATGGACATAAATGCAGGTATGATGAACCTAAGTAGATGCACGCAAAGCCCATAGACGAACCATAAATGGCTTATTGGGAATGACACAAACTTGAATGTTGATGCATGAACTACTAGATGCATGAATGATGGAAAGGGAAACAATTCAGCTTCTCCAAGCGACTCTTCGGCTTCGCGACTCTTAAGCTTCGCGGTTGTTCGATCTCCTCACTTGGAGTCGTCATTTTATGAAGCGTTGCTTGACTCAGTTGTTGCTTGAATCGACTCGTCACCCGGAATCCTTTATTCGATTGACACGTCCACAACTTTGCTTGTAACACACCTTGGTCTTGAAGTTTGACCGCAATTAACACCTTGCTGGATATCGATAATGGAGTTTATCTCGAACCTTTTTACCTGGTTGATGGATGACTTACTTGAGTTGCATCTTGCCCCTGTCGAATAGGCTTCTCGAGAACTCCTTTCTCGCATCAAAGTTCACTCGAAGGTGAGCAGAAACACTCACATGCCTTGATGGTTACTGAATAGGACGATTGCAACTTTGACCGGTCACAACACGCCTAAGAAGGCGTTGAATCGGAAAGTGTTAAACATAAAAGTTGTATCTAAAAAAGAAAGAGATCTAACCCATCTTATTTCGATTTACTCTGACCTTTCTAGCCAAAGTTATGGTCAAAATACCACAGCAACGTCTTTAATCTCGAGATTAGAACAATTACGATTTTACTGGTCATAACTCATCAAAGATAACCTCGAACCAAAAAGTGTAAATCATAAAAGTTGTAGGCCGATAAGAAAGAAGGCTAACACAGTTGTCTCGAGTTAATCCAACCTATCTAGCGAAGGTTATGCTCAAATTACCGACATCGTATTTTGTTCTCGAAAAGAGAACAGCTACAATTTTGACCAGCTATAAGACGTCTAAGACGACCTCTAATGAAAAATCTCAAAATACAAACATTGTAAAGGAGGAAAAAAGAAAACTATGCCAAGTGATTTCGAGCTAATCCGATCTCTGTAGCAAAAGTTATGATAAAATACTGGAAGAGTATTGTTGTTCTCGACACCATAACTCAAGAACAAAAGAGTTCCGATTTAACCTAACAAAACTTGACCTAGATTGTCTCAAATGAGACAATCAAAAGCATGAAAGTTGTAGAAGAGTCCGAGATGAACAATCCCAACTAGTCTCGAGCAATTGAGGCTTTCTAGCTAAATCTCTGCTTAGTCGATTGAAACGACGTTTCAGCTCGAATACGAAAGGGTTGTGTTCCTTATTTTAGCTATATCTCGGGCTACACACGCTCGATTTAGGTGCACAACCTATCCACATGACCGGGAAAGGAGAAGGAAAAGGATAAATTTGACGTCACTCGTGTCCGTCTAGGGATGGAAGAGTAATGCCTTCGGGTATGGACAGTCGACGCCCCGCTTTATCTTCTCGGCCATCGGCCGTCCCGAGCTCGGGGACAAGTGTTTATTCATGCATACTAATACCCACGAAACAAGGAGAAGCTTGAGGCACTCACGATCTATGCCCACATCTTGGGCACTTAAAGCCTGAGCAGCAATGAGTTAACAATCCGACTTCTTATTATGGTTATTATCTCGAGCATTTCGAGGGACATGATGAGGACGAAATATCGAAGGCAACATTATTTGTTTGTAGAGGCAAGGCAGGAAAATCCTCTTGAGATGCAATTTCGTTATCCTGGCCTTAATATCATCATTAACTCCAAGTCCTTGAAGCTTGTTAGATAATTTCTCTCCCGTTGTTCATTACCATCCAGAAATCCTTTTGACGTTTGTTATATAATTTCTCCTCCCGAGAAACAAAGAAATTCCCTTTTATTTTCTCAACCAATTGAGCGAGAAAATCATTTTGACATTTTGATTACATCACATCCAAATATTAAGTACTCGAATGGAACTTCGCTGTCGTTTTAAAAATTGACAGAAGAAGCAAATGGCTCAATACAAGACGACGAGGGTCATAATCAGATTATTACGCGAAGCTGTCTTCCTTGAGATCATACACATTGAAAGTTCGTCGCTCGAGATTATCCATTAAGGGCCACATCAACGGGGTGTATATTGGAGACGTTAAGATTCGTGATGTCGAACCATGTAAATATTGCTGGACATCACGATACAAATGGGGGGCTTAATGTTGACACATGGAAATTTCTTCCTTTCTCGAGAAGAGCGTGTTTCTCGAGAAAGATTTTATGCCAGTGTCTCGATAACTGCCTCTCGAGAAAGATTTTCTACTAGAAGACCCTCTCGAGAAGAGCGTCTCGAAGAATCTTTAATTGAAAAGTCTCTTGAAAAAGTCTGTTATATTACGAGAGAATATATAGATTTTATATAGAAACCTTAGTCTCAAAAAGATCTCATCTATTGAAGAGCCTCTCAAGAGGATCTTTGATTTAATATAAATAGTATATCTAAATTGAAAATATATTAAAATATATTTTCAGCAAATATATAATCAGATTCTCCCCAAATTAAGGAACGTGTTAACAATCGCCCAAACAATATGATAAAATGGAGAGCGTGCTTGAAGATCGACAACCGCAAATGAAATCGTATTTTTACCTGTTGATTGAAGACATCTATAAAAATCCCAATTGCATTCTTCACAGGAAAACAACAACAACTCAAACACAGACTTCAGTCTTTTATCTTTTTACTTTTACTGGTGACCTTACCCTCTAACCTCAGTGCCATACATTAAATTCCGGCGTTGTTGACACACCTCCTTCCATCCTCGGCGTCGTGCATTAAATTCCGTCGTCGTTGACCTACCACCACTTCGACTCCGCCCTTCGACATCGTCGCATTAAATTCCAACGTCGAGCTTCACTCGGTGCCGTCGCATTAAATTTCGGGGCCATTGACGACCTCCGCTGCTCGCTCCACAAGGGTGAATTCTACTAAAGGAGTTCTTCTCGATCGCCGCCTGTCCGCCTCCGACTGTCGTGAAGCGTCACTAGACTTTTTATATTGTTTCCCGTTCAAGTCATGTATGTAAGTGTAACGATGTAAGCTCGGTATCGTCGCATTAAATTCCGATATTGTGTTTGTTTGTTATATTTATATTCATTTACTTTGCGGTGTACAACATCAAACGCTGCAAATTCAATACCGTCATATTAAATTCCGATATTGTATTTACTTTAACTTTACGGCGACCACGTTCACTAAAATTCAGTAAGTGTTGCGTGGAACAAATTTTCGGCGCCAACAGTTTCCCTCTTTATTTGTGACATATCATTGATGATACCTCGAACATTTCTTGAGATTTGTTGAAGAGGCCATCTTAATCACTCAATTAACAGATGCTTCTGTTATACATCTAAGAAATGTTCGACAATGTCCCAGTTGTTTTACCCTTTGAAGTTTATAAGCAACTGGGAAAGGATGTTGCAAATCTAGAAGGAGTAGAAATAAATGTCGGTGGATTCAATGGGAAAGTGTCCTCTTGCATAGGAGTTGTCCCTTTTCATCTGCAAGTGGGATATTATGAATAACACAATACTTTTTTTTTAAAACTGATATAAGGCTAACATCAAATGCTTTATTTGGGAGGGATTAACTACACAAGAAAGGAGCAATCCCTTCTACCCTCCATCACGAACTGTTCGTGGTGGTGGTAACCACGAGCACATTGGTCATGCCAGCACTGTCAGGCGTGATGCTCCGCCAAACCAGAAGAAGGTTGGTCTCATTGCAGCCAGGACTGGTCGGCTTAGGGGACAGCCACTGCTGCCAAAGCAGACAAGGGCTCTTAATGTTGTGTTTTTGTTTCTTGTTTCCCGACCTAATTTAATAGTTTCTCCGTGATCCTTTTACGGATCAATTACTTAACTGGGTGAAAACCTTTAATCATTGTCTTTGAATATATTGGTGTCTTCGAGGATACTATAGTGCTGTTTCGTTGTTGTTTCTTCAAAATACCATCTTCACTTTTTGTCGGAGAACGCCACTGGATATCGTGCTGATAAACATGATTTATTAAATGCCCTCTTCTAAAAAAATTGTGTGCTGATCAAGGGATGTGGACCATTTTGAAAGACAAATTTTAACAAGAAATATAGTACGAGATCTGAAGCAGCCTGTTTCAAGGGATTCATTGTAAAACAGTTGATATTAGCAGTTCCATTCCTTATTATCACATAATGGCTGTTCCGTTGATTACTATATGGTTTTGCTGTTCCTTTCCAGGTATGGAAGGAGCCGCACGGACACCTTCACAGAGGTGCCTCCTCGCCCCAAATACAAAGAATAATATGAGATCAAAACCCAATTCTTTTCTTTAAAAGACAACAAAATGAAAATTCCCTGCTTTGGAAAAGAGCCTCAACATGAAAAGGATTCTTAACCTTGTATCAACAGAGAGAGATACCTCCCAGCCCTCAGGAACAAGATCGAATTTTAATCAACAGCAGGAAAAAACAGAACAAACATTAACCTGGTATCAAGACATGCGACATATAACAAATATTTAATCTAGGTCGGACCGCCAAGACTGTAAACAGACACCATCTTACCGCCGGCGCAATGCAAATCCTCTGGAATCAATTATCAGGGTTGCTGCTGAGCATCCATGTAACCCGCATCCACCAGCACCTTCTCCCTCTTCGCAAGCTCAATGTCCTCATCTACCATCATCCTCACCAACTCCTCAAACCCGACCTTGGGCTTCCAGCCCAGAACCTTCTTCGCCTTGCTTGCATCCCCCTTTAGGTTATCGACCTCTGCTGGTCTAAAGTACCTCTTGTCAATCACCACATGGTCCCTCCACTTCAGTCCAACATAACTAAACGCAACTTCCAGGAACTCCTCTACTGTATGAGAGTCCTCTGTCGCCACCACATAGTCATCTGGCTTCTCCTGCTGTAGCATCATCCACATTGCCTCCACGTAATCCCCCGCAAACCCCCAGTCCCTGGATGCACTCAGGTTCCCCAGGTACAGCTTGCTCTGCAGCCCAATTTTGATCCGCCCCACTGCCCGCGTAATCTTCCTCGTCACGAAGTTCTCCCCCCGCCTTGGGGATTCGTGGTTAAATAAGATTCCATTGCACGCAAAGAGTCCATATGCCTCCCGGTAATTTATGGTGTACCTGTATAGAAAAATAGCCCGCATCAACTGCCGCCAAATAAAAACCAGTTAAAAAACTCTACACTGGCAGACAGATCACATCAAATCTAGGATCACAAAGTTCCAAATCAATCAATTATCAGATCACAAAATGATGATCGTCTCAAGAGGAGACAGAGCAGCAAAAAATGCTTGGATTTACAAAGAAAAACATTGAAAACAGTGTGACAATGGGTAGGGTGCATACCAATGCGCAGCGCATTTGGCAACAGCGTAGGGGGATCGAGGATGGAAGGGAGTGCTCTCATTCTGGGGAGGGGGAGTGGATCCGAACATTTCAGAGGATCCAGCCTGGTAATACCGGATCTGCCTGCCGGGGAAAGAGGAAAGGTGAGAACGGACGGATTCCAGAAGGCGGAGGGCACCGGTGGCGACCACGTCGGAGGTGTAGTCAGGGATCTCGAAGGAGACGGCAACATGGGACTGGGCAGCAAGATTGTAAACCTCGTCGGGGAGGATGGTGTCCAGCCAGCGACGGAGGGAAGAAGAGTCGGTGAGGTCCGCGTAGTGGAGGAACATACGGTTGCTGGAGGCGGCAGGGCTGAAGGAGGGGTCAGGGCCCTTGAGCTTGTGGGGGTCGATGTAGATGTGGTTGATGCGTTGGGTGTTGAAGTTGGAGGAACGGCGGATGAGGCCGTGAACCTCGTATCCTTTGGAGAGAAGGAACTCCGTCAGGTAAGATCCATCCTGGCCGGTGATGCCCGTGATGAGGGCGATGGGGCGGGGGGAGTTGAGAGACCTCGGGACGACATCGGTGGCGGCGGAGGCTTCATTGCCATTGGATCCTGCTGCCATGGCCTTTGGGATCTGGGCGGACGGAGGCAGGGGGTAACTCCTTGGGTTTTTCTTCTCCGACGCCGAGTCCAGGGGTGGGAAATCTCTTGTGGGAAGGATTGAAAAAAATGAAAAATGAATAACTATCGTACGACTATTTATAGTGACGCGTTTTCTCCTTTTCTTCGCCTCTCTGTCCTTTTTTTTTTCCCCAAAATATTACCCCTTTCTTGAGACCTTTAGGTAGCTGTCACCCTCTTCACTCAATTTGTGATGATATTACATAAACCGCTTGTATCTCGTCTTTGAAATGGAAATCATCCTACATATTTCACGACAAGAAAGTCGCCCCAACAGTCCTATTGCCTCGTAAATATAATGTATAATTAAAAATGCCAAAAAATTAATTAATTCATTAATATGTTGATATGTTATTCGGATTGTGTTGATTATTGTCCTATAAGACCAATCGAATTTGTTTCACCTAGAATAAACATTTGATGTTGTACAGAATTAAACACATATTCAGGTGATAAGACCAAAATGACCTTCCTAGCCCCACTTGCATGTACGACTTTTCCAATCAACCGCGCCCCGGGATGGGTTTAATGGTTTTGCCACGGAGCATCATTTCAGCTGAAAGGTCGGTGACGGTATTTGACGGTGGAGCCATAAAATGACCCTTGGGAAGAGAATATTAATAGTTAGGAGATGGTATGAAATTGGAGTGGATGGGACCGAGAATGTAACCTAAACTTTCAAAAATACTCAATCGAGAAAATATTATTTAAAATAGAAGAAATAGTTTTTTTTTCTACCGTATGTCATGTTCCCTTAAAATCGGAGACATAAATACTAATTTCCTCGTTAAACCAGAATTTTATAAATGTTATTTCCTTGAAAAGTGGAATTCGCTTTATGAAATTCAATTTTAGGGTAAATTTTGAAGTTATATACTTAATTTTAAACAATATTTTCAAAATTAAGGTTATTTTTTAAACAAAACGCGTAACACTAAAGCACCATTTACTGGCCCAACGATGAACGCTCGCAATGAGACAAATGGAGAATGAAAACTTTTGAGGGATAAAGTAGGGCTTCTATCATAAAGTTAAACATAGAAATTTTTATTTATCGAAACATTATTGAATTTTTTTATCGTTAGTATCATGACATATTTGTCGTATGGTTTTCAAATATTTTCATATTATATTAATTTTTATTTATTTACCAATCTTTCAATTTTCATAAAATATCAAAAATAACTCGTAACGTATGTAAATAGATTTTGTACAAATTTTTATTAAAACTTATACTTATAAACCGATTAAGATTTCATTTTACTAGTTTTTCGTTAATACTGTTACAATATATTTTGTAAATAACGAAATATATGTATACATTTATTAGATTTTTTTATGTGATTTCACTTTTTTATGGATTCCCATAAAATTATACTTTTTGAATTTTTTTCCTACTTTCTTAAATTTTATAACAGGCATACAAGGGATTGAAAGTAGTCAGTAATCGAGTAAATCTAGCATAGGATGCAAGAGTAGTCGAATAGTGGTTTAAGTTCTGGCATGAATGTAGTCGAGCCGGAGTAGGAGTATTTGCAATTCTATGTGTTGGCCAAAGATGAACAATTTGTACCCATGTTAGTAAAGGTAGCTAATACCCGCCTGACTCTGGTTTGAGGAACACTTGACCAACTTATGATTTGTCGTGTTTCTACGTTTTAGGAACATTCTTGATATCGTCAGTTGGAACTTGTGTTTCATCCACGATCACGGGTAGAAAAGATTCGGGATGAAAATATGATTATTTCATGGACTCGAACAATATAAATAACGTTACTTGTAGCGTTTATGGATTTATGACAAATAGAGGAATACATCGAGCAAAGCATTCGACAATAGATCGAATTACAAAGTCATGTACAAGTTGTCCACTAGAGGTGAAAGAACATTTAAGAGAGTATATGCTTGAAAAGAAGACGAGGACGTAGATGATTATCTAATTGGAGATGAAGACGAGGGTGAGATTGAAGTACATTTTGATGAAGAGAAACAGAAGAGGTTCGAGCAAATCATTCCCTCAGAAGAAGTTGAAGGAAATATGTCACAATCAAAGGGTTATATGGACCTTTTTTCATGCAAATGCTAGAATCCGGAAAGAAGAAACAACAAAGTATAATTGCTGCCTGTGATATAAGCTAGAGAGAAGGCTACATAAGATGTTGCTAGATTGTTTTATCAAGTTGGTGCTACCTCCAATATTGTAAATTTAGACAACTTTAGATGAATGTTGGAAGTCGTTGGAAGATATTGTCCGAATTGAAGCCTCCTAGCTTTCATGAAATGCGGGTGACCCTTTTGAAGAAAGAATTTGAATATACGAAGGCTCTCATGAATGATATTAAATAATTTGGATCCCAATATGGTTGTTCCCTAATGTTCGACAGTTGGATTGATTGCAGAGTTGGTGCTTGATCCAATTTTTGGTGAATAGTAGAAAGGGAACAATGTTTATTGAATTCGTAGATGCATCTGCTTACTCAAAGACGATAACGAAATTGTTTGAGATCCTTGATAGCTTCATGGAAAGAGTTGTACAGCAAAACGTGATTTAGATCGCCATGGACATTGGAAGTATTCACATTTTGGACGATAAGACATGATCTTAAACTTGTTTCCAATGAAAATGTTATAATTGGTTCAATCATTAAATTTGAAGGCGTGTTATTTTTCTTTAAAAGGAAAACTACTTAAGCAAATAAGAAGCATATATATTGGACTCCCTTTGCTATATATTGCAACGATTTGTTGCCTGAAGACATTGGAAAGATCACAAGTATTAAGAAAACCTTGGGACATGCAATTTTGTTCGCATGCGCACAACTTATGTAAAGTTGTGCATCGGACATGTTTAAAACGTTCATGCTTCCGAACTTACGTTTTAGAAGCCTAAAAGATCCCAAGATGTTTCCAAAACCATTAGAAACAATAGTTATTCGTTCGAGGAGCTTGATTTGGTTCCATTTGTTAGCAATGAGTTCAAGTGGACAAAGGGAAAACTTGAGCACAACTTATTCAAAGATGTGTATCCAACATGAGTAAAATTTTCGTGCTTCCGAACTTGCATTTTTGGAATTCGAAAAGATTCCCAAATGTTCTAAAATCCAAGAAAAACAAGAGTTTTTAGTACGAGGTGCATGATTCATGTTGATTTCTTTACAATGAGTCCAAGTGGACAAAGGGAAAGTCTGCGCACAAATTACACAAAGTTGTGCATCTGGCATGTGCATAGCTTTCGTTCTTCAAAAATTAAACGATCGCTAAATGTTTTCAAAACCATTAACAACAAGAGTTATTCGTCTGAGGAGTGTGATTTGAGCCCATTTCTTTACAATTAGTTCAAGTGGATAAAGCGAAAACCCGCGCAAGACTTACATAAATTAGTGCATCCAGCATGCACAACAAATTCAAGATTCCAAGCTTAAATTTTCGAAAGTTTAAAAAATTACAAAATGTTTCCAACACCATTAGAAACAAGAGTTATTCATCCAAGGATCCTAATTCGGGTCCATTGCCTTGCAATTAATTCAAACTGAAAGCCCTACAAAACTTATGCAAAGCTGTGTATCCAGTATGCGCAGAATATTCGTGTTTTTGAACTTGCATTTTTGAAAGCCTGAATGTTCCTCAAATGTTTCAAAAACCATTGGAAACAAAAGTTATTCATCTAAGGAGCTCGATTCGGATTCATTTCTTTGTAATGAGTTCAAGTGGATAAAGGGAAAGTGATACGGGAACGACATAGGAAATATGATTCCCATACTGAAACGATGGAGGACGTCACTAAGGGCGTGGAATTGAGTGACGTGTATGGTCGGAAGGGAAATTAAGGCGCGTTAGCTGAATTGAATGGGTATGAAAGGGGGATATGACAATCGCTTGAGATCGACCTCCACGGATACATACACACCACTGTGAAAGAAGACTCGGATAGAACTCATCCGTCATATGGATACATATACACCACCATGAACAAAAACGAGGGTGAGGAACACAGATGATATAAATACACCACCACCAGTTAAAACACTCTACTCAATATGCATTTGTATACACAAAATGAAGAACGAAGTTGAAAGAGAATTCACTCCTTCAGATATAAAGGAAAATGTCTAAACAAGTTTAAAGACTGAATAATATGTTTTTCAACTCTTACAAGACGTCCCTATATAGGGATTACAAAGACAAGAAATTAAATGCTAACAATGAATGATGCGGATACGACACCGGAATAGATGATTTCAATACCAGAACGAAGCGAGACGTCACTAAGGTGCGGAATGGAGAGACGTGTATGGATGGAAGGGTAGATAAGGCGGGATGGCTTAATTGGAAGGGTATGAAATGATAGGTTAAGATCAACCTCTACAGATACAGATACACCACCGTGAAAGATGACTCGGATAGAACTCGTCTGTCTCACTGATACAGACACACCACCATGAAAGAGAACGAGGGTGAGGAACAACACAGGGGAAACAAATACACCACCCCTGGTTGAAACACTACTCAATCTGCACTTAGAAATCCACCAGATGTAAAACGAGGTTGAAAGAGAATCCACTCATTCGGATAGAAAGACAAAAGTCTAATATGGGTTTTTAAAATATGAATCAAAGTTGTCTTCAACTCTTACAAGACGCCCCTTTACATAAGCATTACAAAGATGGCAACAAATAATGGCTCCTTGTCGCACGTCGCGTAGTTAAGTTTCGCACCATTGAACTTCTCGCCTAAATAAGCGATGGATCTTCCTTCATGCATAAACACTCCTCCTATTCCAACTCCGGATGCATCACATTCGACTTCATACATCTTTGCAAAGTCAGGTGAGGCGAGAACGGGTGCTTTGCTTGGACATTCCTTCAATCGCTCCAAAACTAGCTTGTGTGGAAGATGTCCACTCAAACTTGTCTCCTTTTAAACACTCGGTGCGAGGGGCTGCAATCGAGCTAAAACTTTGAATGAATCTCTTGTAGAACAACAAAAAGCTGTGCATCCCGCATGCTCCGAACCTTGGTGCTTCCGAACTTGCATTTTTCGAAGCCTAAATGATCCCCAAATGTTTCCCAAACTATTCAAAATTAGAGTTCTACATTCGACATACGGGTCCCTTTCGTTAGAATGAGTTCATGTGCATAATGAGGAACCCCACGCACAACTTACGCAAAGTTGTGCATCCCGCATGCTCCGAACCTTGGTGCTTCCGAACATGCATTTTCCGAAGCCTAAATGATCCCCAAATGTTTCCCAAACTATTCAAAATTAGAGTTCTACATTCGACATTCGAGTCCCTTTCGTTGGAATGAGTTCATGTGCACAATGAGGAATCCCACGCACAACTTACGGAAAGTTGTGCATCCCGCATGCTCCGAACCTTGGTGCTTCCGAATTTGCATTTTCCGAAGCCCAAATGATCCCCAAATGTTTCCCAAACTATTCAAAATTGGAGTTCTACATTTGACATTCGGGACCCTTTCTTTGCACAATGAGGAACCCCGCGCGCACCTTACGCAAAGCTGCGCATCCCGTATGCTCCGAACCTTGGTGCTTCCGAACTTGCATTTTTCGAAGCCCAAATGATCCCCAAATGTTTCCCAAACTATTCACAATTGGAGTTCTACATTTGACATTCGGGTCCCTTTCGTTGCAGAACGACGAACCCCGCATGCAACTTACGCAAAGCTGTGCATCCCGCATGCTCCGAACCTTGGTGCTTTCGAACTTGCATTTTCCGAAGCCCAAATGTTCCCCAAATGTTTCCCAAACTATTAAAAATTGGAGTTCTACATTTGACATTCGGGTCCCTTTCGTTGCACAACGAGGAACCCCGCGCGCAACTTACGCAAAGCTGTGCATCCCGCATGCTCCGAACCTTGGTGCTTCCGAACTTGCATTTTCCGAAGCCTAAACGATCCCCAAATGTTTCCCAAACTATTCAAAATTGGAGTTCTACATTTGACATTCGGGATCCTTTCGTTGCACAATGAGGAACCCCGCCCACAACTTACGCAAAGTCGTGCATCCCGCATGCTCCGAACCTTGGTGCTTCCGAACTTGCATTTTTCGAAGCCCAAATGATCCCCAAATGTTTCCCAAACTAGTCAAAATTGGAGTTCAACATTTGACATTCGGGTTCCTTTCGTTGCACAATGAGGAATTCCGCGCACAACTTACGCAAAGCTGTGCATCCCGCAAGCTCCGAACCTTGGTGCTTCCGAATATGCATTTTCCTAAGCCTAAATGATCCCCAAATGTTTCCCAAACTATTCAAAATTGAAGTTCTACATTTGACATTTGGGTCCCTTTCGTTGCACAATGACGAACCCCGCGCGCAACTTACGCAAAGCTATAAATCCCGCATGCTCCGAACCTTGGTGCTTCCGAACTTGCATTTTCCGAAGCCCAAATGATCCCCAAATGTTTCCCAAACTAGTCAAAATTGGAGTTCAACATTTGACATTCGGGTCCCTTTCGTTGCACAATGAGGAACCCCGCGCACAACTTACGCAAAGCTGTGCATCCCGCATGCTCCGAACCTTGGTGCTTCCGAACTTGCATTTTCCGAAGCATAAATGATCCCCATATGTTTCCCAAACTATTCAAAATTAGAGTTGTACATTCGACATTCGAGTCCCTTTCGTTGGAAAGAGTTCAGGTGCACAATGAGGAACCCCGTGCACAACTTACGCAAAGTGGTGCATCCCGCATGCTCCGAACCTTGGTGCTTCCGAACTTGCATTTTCCGAAGCCTAAATGATCCCCAAATGTTTCCCAAACTATTCAAAATTGGAGTTCCGCATTTGACATTCGGGACATAATGAGGAACCCCGCGCGCAACTTACGCAAAGTTGTGCATCCCGCATGCTTCGAACCTTGGTGCTTCCGAATATGCATTTTCCGAAGCCTAAATGATCCCCAAATGTTTCCTAAACTATTCAAAATTGGAGTTCTACATTTGACATTTGGGTCCCTTTCGTTGCACAATGAGGAACCCCGCGCGCGACTTACGCAAAGCTATGCATCCCGCATGCTCCGAACCTTGGTGCATCCGAACTTGCATTTTCCGAAGCCCAAAGGATCCCCAAATGTTTCCCAAACTATTGAGGAACCCCGTGCCCAACTAACGCAAAGTTGTGCATCCCGCATGCTCTGAACCTTGGTGCTTCTGAACTCGCATTTTCCGATGCCGAAATGATCCCCAAATGTTTCCTAAACCATTCAAAATTGGAGTTCTACATTTGACATTCGGGTCCCTTTCGTTGCACAATGAGGAACCCCGCGCGCAACTTACGCAATGCTGTGCATCCCGCATGCTCCGAACCTTGGTGCTTGCGAACTTGCATTTTCCGAAGCATAAATGATCCCCAAATGTTTCCCAAACTATTCAAAATTAGAGTTCTACATTTGACAATCGGGACCCTTCCGTTGTACGATGAGGAACCCTGCGCGCAACTTACACAAAGTAGTGCATCCCGCATGCTCCAAACCTAGGTGCTTCCGAACTTGCATTTTCCGAAGCCCAAATGATCCCCAAATGTTTCCCAAACCATTCAAAATTGGAGTTCTACATTTGACATTCGGGTCCCTTTCGTTCCACAATGAGGAACCCCGCGCGCAACTTACGCAAAGCTGTGCATCCCGCATGCTCCGAACCTTGGTGCTTGCGAACTTGCATTTTCCGAAGCCTAAATGATCCCCAAATGTTTCCCAAACTATTCAAAATTGGAGTTCTACATTTGACATTCGGGACCCTTCCGTTGCACGATGAGGAACCCCGCGCGCAACTTACACAAAGCTGCGCATCCCGCATGCTCCGAACCTTGGTGCTTCCGAACTGGCATTTTTCGAAGCCTAAATTGATCCCAAATACTTCCCAAACTATTCAAAATTGGAGTTCTACATTCGACATTCGGGTTCCTTTCGTTGCACAATGAGGAATCCCGCGCACAACTTACGCAACGCTGTGCATCCCGCATGCTCCGAACCTTGGTGCTTCCGGACTTGCATTTTCCGAAGCCCAAATGATCCTTGAATGTTTCCCAAACTATTCACAATTGGAGTTCTACATTTGACATTCGAGTCCCTTTCGTTGCACAATGAGGAACCCCGCGCGCAACTTACCCAAAGTTGTGCATCCCTCATGCTCCGAACCATGGTGCATCCGAATTTGCATTTTTCGAAGCCCAAATGATCCTCAAATGTTTCCCAAACTATTGAGGAACCCCGCGCCCAACTAACGCAAAGTTGTGCATCCTGCATGCTTCGAACCTTGGTGCTTCCGAACTTGCATTTTCCGAAGCCTAATTGATCCCCAAATGTTTCCCAAACTATTCAAAATTGGAGTACTACATTTGCCATTCGGGTCCCGTTCGTTGCACATTGAGGAACCCCGCGCGCAACTTACGCAAAGTTGTGCAACCCGCATGCTCCGAACCTAGGTGCTTCCGAACTTGCATTTTTCGAATCATAAATGATCCCCAAATGTTTCCTAAACTTTTCAAAATTGGAGTTCTACATTCGACATTCGGGTCCCTTCCGTTGCACAATGAGGAAGCCCGCGCACAACTTACGCAATGCTGTGCATCCCGCATGCTCCGAACCTTGGTGCTTCCGGACCTGCATTTTCCGAAGCCCAAATGATCCCCAAATGTTTCCCAAACTATTTGAAATTAGAGTTCTACATTTGACATTCGAGTCCCTTTCGTTGCACAATGAGGAACCCCGTGCCCAACTTACGCAAAGTTGTGCACCCCGCATGCTTCGAACCTTGGTGCTTCCGAACTTGCATTTTCCTAAGCCCAAATGATCCCCAAATGTTTCCCAAACTATTCAAAATTGGAGTTCTACATTTGACATTGGGGTCCCATTCGTTGCACAATGAGGAACCCCGCGCGCAACTTACGCAAAGCTATGCATCCCACATGCTCCGAACCTTGGTGCTTCCGAACTTGCATTTTCCGAAGCCCAAATGATCCCCAAATGTTTCCCAAACTATTGAGGAACCCCGTGCCCAGCTAACGCAAAGTTGTGCATCCCGCATGCTCCGAACCTTGGTGCTTCCGAACTTGCATTTTTCGAAGCCTAAATGATCCCCAAATGTTTCCCAAACCATTCAAAATTGGAGTTCTACATTTGGGATTCGGGTCCCTTCCGTTGCACATTGAGGAACCCCGCGCGCAACTTACGTAAAGTTGTGCATCCCGCATGCTCCGAACCTTGGTGCTTCCGAACATGCATTTTCCGAAGCCGCCTGAATGACTTTCCCCAATATAATAAAGCTGCCACACAAATTTCAGATGAATTGTTCTGGGTCAATTTGGAAAAAAAAAAAAAACTAACTTATATCACTCTGCCTTATTTCACATCTCAGACATCTAAAAACTCGGGAGTGGCTATTCCTTGCTTTCGAGTAGGAATTCTTTGTCAAAGTGAAATAACGGATTATTTTGTGACTAGCACTTTGTTACTCGTACCCTTTCTGGTACAGGCTAACACTCACGTAAACATCTCACCGGAGTTGATGGATGTAAAATTGTGGCAGGTGGCATTCCTCCATACATTTGACTTATTGCTTTCTGCTTGGTGAAGCTTGTACCTTTTCCTGACGCCTTTTCGTCTCCTTTGCGCAAGACTCTCACTATCATACTCATTGATAATGTTTTAGAGAGATCGCCGCGGTGCCAGGACATTCCCATTGTTGGTTCTGTGGTGGAACCTTCAGCGTGCTGTTCTCTCGCGCCGCAGGGTTGGCCATTCTTAATTCTTTACAGTTTGGCATCATGAATATATACATACGCATGCTCGTGTCATGTTAATCACTTTGCCCGAACTACTATAGTGCCGCACATTCACCCTTGCCTACGAACTCCAATTTTCTCGCATACTCTCATTCTCCACTCCTGCCCCTTTATCAAAAGCTTTGTATTCCAAAAAACCTCTTTCTGACAGGCGAGAAAATAAAAAGGATAGAGATAATATACAGTGAGCATAGTGTGTGCGCATGCGAAAATAATATATCACCAATTACAGGGCTACTTGGAAATTTAATAATACTTCCCATCATCGAATCAATTTCATCTTAATATTTCGGCTCGTTTCATCAAAGCTATGTGTTGATGCGGCCTGGACCTCCTGTTCGGAAAAGCCCATTATTTAACCAAGCCGGTGTCTCCTCCTGTGTCTGAATTTAGGCTCAACGCGCGCGCGCACTTGTGTGAATGAGCCACTCGTTGTCTGGGGCTATGGGCTCCGTCGGTCGAAGAATCAGTGCGGGCAGTCCGACTCCGCCGTAGTAATACAGCATAACTTCAACGAAATTACCCAGAACTATGTGCCACGGAAGGAAGCGGCACCTGCACGGCCAGGACGCCATACGACTGACTTGTCCAGCAGGAAAAGGGGCAAAGGAAAATTACCCTCCCGGCGGTTTTGTTCTCCCGTTGGATTTCGACTCCGCATCTCGCGCTCGGCGCTTTGGGAATTTGGTTGGGTTTCTGGGATTAGGGTTCTCCGGGGTGATCGATTTTTGGGGTTGTTTGT
>JARUPW010000013.1:1135754-1280731 GCA_029817735.1 Melastoma sanguineum | reverse complement strand
GCGACAGCGTTGGACTTTGTCCCCAGAAAAACCACCCGGGTGGAATCTCTCTCACGCGAGTCCATTCCTTAAGACCCTCCTTAAAACCCCACCCTTCTTCCATAAGACTCTGATAAGTTTTGGATAGAGGGACGGAAGAGTCGCAAGCGCATGTTTGAAAACCATTGAACTTGAACTTCCACCATGAACCTCGGATTTCCCCGAGTGACAGTATACGGCGTCGACGACTTCCTGCTGCCGCGACTACCGGAGGTAAGGTCTAGGAGCTTTGGAGAGAGGAGAGTGGATGCGGCACTCGTTTGAGGAGAACCTTGCAGGTGGAAGGCGCTTAAAAACCCCAGGGAAGACGGTTGTGTGCCCTTTGCTAGTTGTCGTCGGGGTGGGGATGGCCGAGGGAGAGGTGCTTGCGCAGAGGACCTTCCGGCTAAAGGCGTCGAGAGGAGGGTGCATGAAGGGGAAGGGTGGCCCCAGAACTCGGTTTTTGCAGGTACAGGGGTGTGAGACAGAGGACCTGGGGGAGATGTGGGTCGCCGAGATCCGACACGATATTGTCTCCCTTCTGCTGTCAAGGGGAAGGCCGGGTAACAGGCTCTGGCTCGGTACCTTCTCCATGCTTCGAGGCCCGCCAACTGCTTATGATAAGGTTGCCAGGGCTATGCATGGTCCCCTCTTGCCCGTGTTTAATTTCCCTGCCCCCTGCTAATAAGCTGCTCCCTCTAGCTCCACTGCATGGGCAGTTGCATTCTGGCGAATCAGTTGGATCGCGTCACACAGGGGGACGAGTGTCGGCAGGAGTGATCAAGGAGAACTGGATTCCTCGCGTGTTCTTTGTGGTTGACAGCTTCTTCTGGCCATCGATGGGACTCTCTGGCGGATCGAGGTTTTTTGCGCGTGATTGCTTCGGCTGGCGTCCAGTAGCAATGTCAATACAAACATGAAGGGAGGGGCGAAATTGCTGGACATGGGGAAGCGAGTCTTGATGCTCATGGATGTCTCACCAAAGACGAGGACATGATGCAGTCTGAGAAGAATCATTAAAGAACAGGGCCATGGATTGTGATTTGGATTATCGCATAATCGCCGGGAATGAACTCAGGCAACTTGATCACCGCCGCGTGGAACCCCTGAACCCACGCGGCACTTAGCCAAAGACCAGCAGATCAAGAGTCATCGGCACCCGGAGACTGTCAAGCATCCCTCGATCGTTACCATGTCGAATCCTCCTGCAAACGACCCAACATTGTCCACCAATCAAACCAAATCCCAAACGTGGCCCGGGATGCCCGCGAAGCTCAAAGACTGGGAGGAGCAAGGAGCGACATGTAGAGGTCTGGACTCATCATCGAAGGATGGGTGCTTGGACTGCTTGAGGCCGGATTACGATTTCGGGCTGGAGGAAGAACAGGACTTCTTGCTTAGTCTGTGGTAGCCCCTTCCCCTGCCCTCTGCATGGAAAGAAGAACAACTACAACAAAAGCTTTGATAGATTTTTTTAAAAATTTTACATTCTCGTGATTATAATGTTTGCATCTTCTAGTCGAGTTGATTGCCATACAATATACATAGGAGGGGAAAATGGGCCTCTTGGTGGAACTTGTCCGAAGGCAGTCCATACTTAAATTTGGACCTACACACCGAATTAGCTGATGATATATACTCAGGGAGGGGGGTGGGGGGTGGGGGGACATTAAAAATAAAAATTTGAGAAAAAGTGTAGCTTTCAATTATATATGGATGTGACCCACAACTATAAATTCGAAACCCCACTCCCACTGAAATGGACATAAGATTTCCCAAGTAGGCCCCTCTAAAGATATTGTCCAATTCCTCCACGCACACACATCTCTCAAAAATTTTCACAAATTGGTTCTGCCAGACTGACATGTTTCGAACATAATGGGGAGCGTTTCTTTCCTGATGGTGTTGGTGAATTGTGAGCAACCCAAAATTAACCCGTGAGGGGACGTGATTTAATCTAAGCCCCTCGGGGGGGAGTTTACTTAGAACTGAAGTAAGTTTATTACAAGTCATCGTCTACTCCCCCCACCTAATTCCCTAAAACCGTTCCCTTCCTTTTATCGCTTTGGCGTGGGGTTTTATCTGGTTAATGTCTTGTCGTGTAGCCTGCCGGTGCGGTGTTGGTTCAATAATTCGGGGTTATCGGACTTTTTCTTTATTATTAAAATCGACGGGATGATACATACAACAGGGAGATTGGCACCACCGACAAAAGGAGCCGGAAATCGGACACGATCGAGGGAGAGGACGGACAGACACCACACGCACGCATGCACACGAACATACGTAAGTCTGTCTCTTATACACATCTAGATGTGTATAAGAGACAGGACAGACACCACACGCACGCATGCACACGAACATACGTACCTGTCTCTTATACACATCTAGATGTGTATAAGAGCCCGGTCCAGGAGACCCTTGCCAGGTGGAAGGCGTTTAACAACCCCCGAGAAGATGGTTGTGGCCCTTTGCTGTCGTCGGGGATGGAGATGGCCGAGGGCTGTCTCTTATACACATCTAGATGTGTATAAGAGACAGGTCTACTCCCGCCGCTGCTGCTGCAGCTGCCTCGACAACCTCCGGGGGTAAGGATAGGAGCTTGAAGAAGAGGAGGAGCGGATGCGACACCGTCCAGGAGNCCCCCCAAAAGAAAAGACACCCACTTTTTATTATACTACTTCCGACGGCGGCCAACTCCCCCCTCCTGTCCTCGTCGGTGCCGCAGGCTTCCGGGGCTTGGAGGGAGAAGAATTCCCTTGCTTCCCCATATGTAATGACCTCGTTTGTTTGTGTGTCTGCATTGCGGCGTTTCCCTTCATTCTTTCTTCTTCTTTCTGTGGGAAGCTCGATTTCCCAGTTCCCGATTTGTCTCGATCTTGGTGTATTTTGTTTTCTCCGGATTCCACCGTTGATGCTTCTTTGGCCGTCTCCCCTTCCTTTTCGTTCCTTTTCTTAATCATTTTGTGGGGTTTCTTTTTATATGGTTTTTGTTCTGGGGAGGGGGACGCCTTTACGGGGCAATGATTCTGTTCTTGCCTTTTCTTTCTGGATTATCTTCATCCCACCCACCACCCCAACTGTCAATCTAATAAAGGTTGGGATTTTTCCTGTTTTTTCAGCTCGATTGTCTTTTCACTGGGATGATTCAGTGATGGAGGAATCAGTGGATGGAATTTTGGGTTGGAATTCGCTGAAAATGAGTCATTTTTGTTGGGAATGATTGGCTCCACGGAATAAATCTTTGGCGTGACTGTGATGTTCATAGTAAATTGCTTTCCTCTGGTTTTTATGGTCTCATGATGTGCTTTTGTTTTCAATCCTGAAAGAATTTGGACAGTTTCTGCTGTCTCCCCTTGTCTTCTGCAAGAATTGTTCATTTGTAAGAAGAGCGAGATTTGGCGTGTGTTTACTGCTGAAAACTACTTTTGTACTTCTGTATGTTGGATGGGAGATTCATGTTCTTCCCTCACCTGGGTTTGCAGCTGCGGTCCTAATGATTACTCCTCAGCATAGGAGGGCTCGCAGCCTGGACAAGCAGTTCCCGATATGCCCCAGAAAGATGGTGAACCTTTTCGATTTGAGCGCTGGATTGACCAGTAACAAGTTGCTTACCGATCGCATTGATAATCCCGATGGTCGATATCGTTCACTAACTTGGATTTGTTTTTCACTCCGTGCGTGGTTCCGTGAATTCTTAGCATTTTCCGTCTTTCGTCGCAGGTCCGACTCTATCGAGGTGCTTGTCGGATATGTCGATGGCCCCGAGTTCGCCCTCAAAGATTCTAGTCGACGGTAAAAGGGTGTGTACTGATTGATTGATCAAATTTGTGCATTTTCATACCTCAAGAATTCGTGTCTGTTGATAGTCGCATCTCATGTCTTCAGACTGTTTCTCATACAAGAAGAAGTTCATCAGGCCAGAAATCCTCGGGAACCCCCATGAAGGCTCTAATAGCGGAGGAAATGTCAAAGGATGTTGAGACCAAGCATGTCCGGTCGAATGTTATTGCTAAGCTGATGGGGCTCGATGCGCTCCCTCAAAAGCAGCAGCCTTATTTGAGTGCACAGAAACGCCAATCAAGTGCTCCCGAATTCTGGGACAGAGAACACCTTTTATTGGATAAGGAGTTGCAAAGTGAGCTCCTGAAATTCCATGATTACAAGGGTTGCGCGGAGTTCCGTGAGATGTTGCAGCAGCCCAACAATCCTAAGACATCAAGCGAGCAACCGGCGCAGAAGGGAAGACGAAGAAGAAGCAAGCATGAGAAGAAGATGGACTTGGTGCGTCAGAATTTTGTGGATGCAAAGCGTTTAGTTACAGACGAGAAACTACGTCATAGTAGGGAATTCCAAGATGCGCTGGAAATGTTAAGTTCGAACAGGGAATTATTTCTCAGCTTCTTACAGGAACCCAATTCTCTGTTCTCTGGGAGTCCTTACGAGTTCCAGTCGCTGCCTCGTGAGGCTGAGCACATTACCATTCTCAGGCCCTCAAAAGTGGTGGATGTCGATAAATTAGTGAAGCAGCCACCTTTAGTTGTCCAGCCAGACATATTGAATGTTGATGACGCTGAATGTGTTCATGAAGATGCCAATGAGAACTGTGAGGACTGTCCTCCTCAGCCAACTCGAATAGTGGTATTGAAGCCTGGCATTAGGAAGAACGACGAGATGAAGACTTCAATTTTGCAATGTTCCCAAGATTCAAAATTTGACGAGAAACTCATATCAACTGAAGTTAATCGGGGGATTCCGTGTCCGGTGCAAGAAAATCTGGCAAGCATTCGAAGAGATGAAACTTTGCTTTCTTCTGTTATCTCGAATGGTTATGCCGGTGATGACAGTTCATTTTACAAATCAGAGAGCGAAGCGATTGGAAATCCGAGTGACTCTGAAGTTACATCCACTCCTAGGCATTCATGGGATTTCGTCAACAAGGTTGGAAGCCCTCGTTCTTTGTCCTCCTTCAGTCGTGCGTCCTACTCGCCTGAATCATCAGTGTGTAGAGAGGCTAAGAAACGACTCTCGGAAAGGTGGGCATTGATGTCGTCTCATCATAAATCCCAGGAATCAAGACATGCTAGGACAGACTCTGGCACGCTGGGTGAAATGCTTTCCCTCATGGACACTAAGGAGTCGGTCATGCCTGAAAGGGACACTAGCGGCAAAGAGCAACAATTGATTGGCTCTACTTTGTGGTCAGTCAGTGATTCGAACAAGGAAGAGGAAGCTCTAGTTGAATCACCGAAACGGCTTGTGAGGTCAAAATCTGTGCCTGTGTCTTCTTCGTATTCTGCTACCCTTCTTACTGAAGCAAAGGATGCTGGGAAGCTTAAACCTGATGAACCCAAGGAGGCAGCAAAGAAAGTTAGTGTGAATTCATCATTCAAGGGAAGGGTCTCTAGCTTGTTCTTCTTTAGAAGCAGAAAATCAAGTAAAGAAAAATCCAGCAAATCCCAACCTAAAATGAAGAACCAATCTACTACGGTCGATACTCCTGGTAATTTGTCGGATGAACGGACGGATAATAGTGATGATGCCACAGTACAGGTCAACAGCGATTTCCTTCGAGCATGCTCTTCTCCAAGGTGCAACCAGTCCCCTTTGGAAGATGCTGAGTTACAGCAGCACAGGAGCTCAGCTATTCATGAGGTAATTTACGTTACATGATCATCGTGCTTATTATCTTAGGCATGATTATTCAATCTGGTAATATAAGCAGCGCATGGAATGCAAAATCTTTTCAGGTTGGATCATCTGTAATGCCAGATTCGAAAGGGAATCAGGATCATCCCAGTCCTATCTCAGTTTTGGATCCATCATTTGAAGAAGATGACAATTTAACTTCCGAATCTTCTGGTACATGCACCTGCTTCTGATAAAACTTTTCTTTGGAATTGGGCTACTGATATAGTTTCATTACAATATTAGTAGTGTGTTATGACACATGATTTTTGTCATGATGCAGGAGGACAAGCTCCGGTCCTTCCTCACAGGTTCAACCTAATTGACAAGTCGCCGCCTATAGGTTCCATAGCTCGGACTCTTTCCTGGGATGATTCAACAGACGAAGCCTCTGCGCCATACTTGTCCAAATTGTCCAATGTCTCCCCTGTCATGGAGGAAAGACTCGATTGGCTCGCGTTCATCCGAACACTTATATGTGAAGCCGGTTTTGACGGTCAGTTATCATTCCACTCCTTCATATCGAGGTGGTATTCTCCCGAGAGTCCATTGGACCCCTCCATAAGGGAGAAATTCGAAAATGGACCCACGATGCCCGAGGGAAAATGTCGGCAGAGGAGATCAGAGCGTAAGCTGGCTTTCGATGCTGTGAACTTGGCACTTGTCAGGGTCACAGGGTGCTGTGGGTCAAGCTGGAGTTTAATCGACAGACCTTACGACAAGGTCCACAACGGGTCTGAACCATCGACCTTGTCAATGATAGCGGATTGCGTGTGGGCCCAGATGAAGGAATGGTTCTCCGATGAGTTTAGGTGTGTGTACATAGATGATGGGGACAGAGGCGGCCTGGTGGTGGAGAAGGTTGTAAGAAACGAAGCTGTCGGGAAAGGTTGGATTGAGAACTTTGGACTGGAGATGGATTGTGTAGGGAGGGACATTGAAATGAAGTTGCTGGGCGAGCTGGTTGATGAGGCTGTTAAAGATCAGACGGGCAGATTGTAATTACTTGTTGGGATGTTCCTTTTTTCTTTCTTAAACTCTTTTCCTTTTCTGGTCATCGTCCCCATGAGCAATCACGGTGACTATATTTGTGAAGAAAGAGAAGGGCCCTTGTCCTGTTCCATCCTGTCCTGTCCAATTGCTGTGCTTTGCTGTCCAGTTGATGCAAAGTTTCTGATCACATGTCGGTGTTCATTGTTGTGGTTTGGTGTTATTTGATTGTTACCATTGCCAGCTGCTGTCAAATAGTTTACGGTTGAGATGATGTTTGCAAGTTAGGGGAGAAAAAGGACAAGTTAGTTGAGTGGCATCTTTCAAGCAGAGTTGACATGTGGTTTTTTAGGGGTCATATATCAAACACCCATTTGAAAAACCATTGTTTTAAGTTTCTGGGAGGAGTATTTGTTTGTTCTTTTATTTGGATGAACTGCTAATGGGGTCAACCAAGTCCTGTCCTTTTATGAAGCAGTGAGTACATGCTTGTAATGATGGTCTGAGGATTCCGATCTGGGTTGTTAGGTGAGCTGTCGTGTTCCCCAAGCTGGTCGATATTTTTCTGGATTAGTGCCAATTGTTGGGCAATTCTCACAGTGGCCAAAACTGAAACAACAGCCAGGTAATTAATGTTAAGTGATAGGCATAATAAAGACATGAAAGCTCTAACACGTGAGAAGGGGAGCCAATGTGATCAGAACCCAATTCTGGTAAAGCAACATCCTGAAGTCACAAAAAGGGCCATGGATGAGTTCCATACTCTTGACAACAATGCCTTTCTCAGTTACATGTCCTTGAGCCAGATCTCAGTCCCCATGACCAAATGCTCCAGTTCCATGCACTTTCCAGAGCAGGTGCAACCTCCTTTCCTTGCTAATAATAGCAGTCCCCCACTACTCATTTCCAGCAGCAGTTGGGTTTTCAGCCATTGCATGCATTGATGACCCCCAACAAGGGCATCAGTTCCTCTTCGTCCTGTTACAATTCACACCCCCAAGAGGCAGAGAATAAAGAATACCTGCAGACCCATTAATCATTGGCTTCTTTTTCAGGGTGGGAGTTGATTGAGCTTTTAAGCCCCTGCATGTTATTTTGAAGAGAAGCAGTTGGCATGTCACTATTCTTGCAGTGATAACGAAACAGAAACCTGCCAAACGAAAAGGGAAAAAAATTGAATTCTGGCCCGATGTTCCTTCAATGAATCATCTGTGATGGATAGCAACCCAACCACTCCATGGTCCTCAATCGTCAGGTAGTAAGTGCCGAAATCCCAATATACGATGGCAACTGCAAATTTAGTCTATCTACTTTGATCCTCGTGACATGATATTATTTTGGTTCACTTGTGGTGGTATGTTACCAATATACACAAAGATTGCAGACTTCTTGCTGCCCAGGAATCAATTTGAAGACCTTCTTATCTAGAATTCATTTTAAATCATCTAAATATTTTCCTTCACACAAGGAAAAGATCCTTGTTTCTGTGAATCAGAAGGGATACTACACATCAATTTCAGTTCTAACTTACTACGAAGGAAAACAACATCGTTCAAACAGGTTATGGACGGACAATGACATCTCACAATGAATGTAAACTTAGGATCCATACTTAATAATCAATGACCAGCTCTTTCAACACCCGAACTTCACTTATTGCTTGCACCACGAAATCCTGATGTTATGTACACGTGTAATTGTCCCCAGTACCTCATCATGTCGGGGATTCACAGCAAATCCTTCGCTTCTCCCGTCGATGATTTAGATAACAGAAGCATCGTCAACATAGATCACTTGGATTTCACACTTAATGATGTATTGTTGCTACTCGCCATTCAAAATAGCTATCAAACAGGAAAGTGGAACGAGTTTCATCATTCCACTGGATCCTTATTTCTAACACCACACACGACATTGTCAAGATGGTATAATCGGTGGTGTGAGAGATTCTGGAAACTTCACGATGTAATGTAGACGCAGTTGGTTTCAAACAAGAGCTTACCTTTTCCCTAACGAACGAACTCCACAAATCAGAGCGAGCGTTTCTATCATCACCTTTTACAGAGTTCTGTGCAGGGGCTGTCCGAGGATTCAAAAGTGGTTTTCTAATCCTAGCTCTGCCATCACGACGATCCTCATAATCAAAATCAGTTCTTTCAGGAGAAGCTAATCCACGCAGAACAAATGCTACTAGCAAAGATAGCCCTTGTATGGGGGGAATAAAATGCAGTAAGAGAGGGCAAGTACATATCAAGTTCAAGAATAACTGAATCTACTAGGTAAATGAAATTGCTAGTCCTCTTTACATAATAAAACAAAGTAGTACTCCTTATGAGATTACCTCCATTTTGAGGCAGTAATCGAGCAGTGAATTCAGAAGTACTAATATGAACTCAGAACTGCGTCACGCAGAACATAGAGAATCTGGTACAGCTGAATAATACCTGTACCACAAGCACTGTAATTCCGATCCACTTGCATATGTCGGCATTACTGTCGATAAATGAAAGAAGACTCTAATTCTCCAGTTGGGTCAAACAGAAGATCCTGGAGTGCTCCTTTTAACTAGTAAGCATGAGATAATACCACTTGAAACAGCACCAGCACAGGCATATTCACCTGTTCCCAGCAACGATCAATTGCAATAAATGCCACAAGAGCAGCTTCTGCTGCAAGCAGCAGATACACAAAGGTGATTTGAGGTTAAAGGGAAATGGGACCCACTTCAGGTGTCTCGAGATAACGAATAGAATCGGAAAATTACACAAGGTGTGAATACTTGCTATATGCCTCTCTCAGAAAAGAAAACTCCAATACAAATGGATGCAAGGATACAAAGCAAAGGCAGCAGCCATCCAGTGCTTCCACTGCAATGTAACCAGTGAAAGAAATGCCGCACAACACGATTCCAATTCCTATTAAAGAATAGATGAACCTGCCACAAATTACAAAAATGAAGGCTCACTTAACAAAGAATAACAGAAAAACATCAGGAACCTTCATCTACAATGAAGAACCTAAAATGTAAAAACAAATCAGCATAAATTTAGAGGATGACTTCTCCAAAAGGAAACAGTTACAAATTTGACTGCACTACTGTGGAGCAGGATTGATAAACAATTCGGTGCGGACAACGAACTAAGCACATGTGGCAAACCCCACTCTATGGGAAGAAGGCTCAAAACTTCTCTTCGTGTAGCAGAACAAGAGGACTTGATCGTTGCATAAGTAAAGCCCGTCTAAAAGATTCCTATCTATGATAAGAACTACTTATTTTATTCAAGATCAAATGCATTTTGAAGCCATTAACTATCCCAGTGCCAAGTCTCATCAATGCAGCAAACATCAGTAGCCGTCACCAGGGTGCAACCATACCAAGGAGCCGGCAGCTCGAAAGACGAAACTACGGACCCCAATCCATCCTTGTATCCGAACCCCGACACCCGACTCCATGAACCCTCATGGGAAGCATCCAGACATGGACGACGACGGGGCTTAAGGTTGTTCCGGTAAACGAGCATCCACGCAGAATACAAAACCATCGATATCCCAACAAAGGACTGAAGGTAATTCAGGAGCTTAAGGTTGAACGCCAACGAAACATGGCAGAAACCGCGACGGCCGCCCCGCATCTCCGGATAGAGGTAGTCGGGAACCCTACTAATTCACCGGGAACTGGGAAATGGGTATCGAAGGATACACTGGTCGGAGAAGAAAGTCGATTCCTTTATTGGGGGGATGGAGACGGAGGATGCGCGAATCCAGGGCACTTCCCTTTTCCCCTGTTTTACATCCTTTCTTGCCCTGCTCTTTTTGCTTCTGTTCTGTTCTCTTTTCGGCCACCTCCTCTCCCCACTATATCCATTTTGCAACCTCTGTTTGTGTCGGATTGGATTGGAATATGTTCTGTTTTGTCGATTTCCCTCATACCCTTTTCAAGTTTCGCCCAACAAGATGCTTGATTAGGATAACATATCTTATTACATCATGTTACGTTGATCCCGATCTCTTCCCATGTGTAAATTGTCATTGCTTCTTCTCTCATCTTATCCCGAAGATAACTCCCAATGAACTCAAAACACGCTTTAAGACAGAAACAAGTGTTTGATTAGTTGACGTTGTCCCTTGTCCGGTGGGACTTCGCCATTACAACTAACAACCCCCCACTTTTTCTTTTGTCAATCACTGTCCCCAATAATTTCTCTAGGCGTGTGTGTGTGTGTGTTTGTGGGGGATGATAACATAAATGATTGATTGGAAAACGTAAGGTAACATATTTTAATTTGTTAAATTGAGCTCATTCACCAAAGTCTCATCATTGCCCATCATCTTTTTCTCCATCGACCCAACTCCCTCAATAAAAATCATCCCCCCTTTCCCCAATTCTGTCCAGTGTTTGGAACTCAGATCGTTCGCTAAGTTTCTACTCATTTTGACGTAATTACAACTAATCCCTAAACGCTTCATCAGTAAGATTGCTGATGGGATCTTTGGGGAAGTGTTTGTCACGTAACCAAACACGGCCTAAGAGTCCCCCCCGAGTAAAGTGGCGTGCGGGAACCGAACATTGGATAACGGTGGAGACGTCCGCGTCGTATCACGCCCTCTATTCCCCCAACAACAGTGGCACTCCCACGTAAATAAACCCCAACTCCCGCCCCTATTTCACTTCACCCACCCGCCTGGCCCTTTCTTCCTCGGCACCCAAACACTTCCCCAACTTCACCTTTCCCCGCGTCAATCCCAGTCTTCTACCCCCTCCATTTCTCCTCTCAGCATTCGGTTACGCCACCCTCCCACCCCATACCCACCGTCGCCTACCCTAACTAACCGCCCCACGGACGACCACACCGGCAGATCTGACCCGATCGGAGGGTCCCTGCGGCGATGGAGGAGGCGTTGGAGCTCGCCCGCGCCAAGGACACCAAGGAGAGGATGGCCGGCGTCGAGCGTCTCCACCATCTGCTCGAGTCCTCGAGGAGGAGCCTGACTGCGGCCGAGACTACCGCGCTCGTCGATTGCTGCATGGATCTTTTCAAGGACAACAACTTCAGGGTGTCCCAGGGGGCTCTCCAGGCGCTGGCTTCTGCCGCTGTGTTGTCAGGGGAGCATCTTAAGTTGCATCTGAATGCGGTTGTGCCGGCCGTCGTTGAGAGGTTGGGCGACGGGAAGCAGCCTGTTCGGGACGCCGCTAGGAGGTTGTTGCTCACACTCATGGAGGTATGAATTCCCCGACATTTGTTTGTTTATTTATTTATTTTGGTTTCTGACTGATCAAGTTGTAGGACCTTTGAAGTTCAGTTTAGGGTTAAGTTAAGGAGTCATTTGATTTGACCAGGGATGAATGTGGATTGACCTTCAGTGTCGTTTGGTTCTGGATGTTGCTTTGACAGTTCGAAGTGGTTATTTTCAGCTGTTGCGAGTTCGCATTTGGATTGCATCATTAATTGTAGCATGAGTTTAGCCCTGAGAGAAGTAAATTCCCCAGGGGTTTAGGGCTTGGGGATGTTGGCATCACAAGGAATGGAAAGAAAAATATTCTATTTGGTCTCAAAGTTTTCACATAGCACTTTAAGTGTATTCTTGGATGGTGGATCATTCCACAGACAAGCCCACTCCACCGTAGGTGTTGGCCGCCCATCTAGCTTTGGTAGCATACCAGGCTTATCTGGCACTTTAGGTTTGTGGGCTACTGTAGGTCGTCTGGTGGATGAAGTCAAGGCGAGCGTAAGCTGGTCTCAATACCATCCTTATCGAAAAAAAAGAAAAGAACTTGTAGCATTAGCATTTCTTAGGAGGGTAGGCAGCAGCGTCTTTTTGAACTGCAAAGCATAGAGAGAAAAGGAGAGTTTGACCTGTGAGCAGACAGCTGTGCCGTTTTTATTTGAGGTTTGCTTGATCACCCAAAAATAGCTTGACGGACTGTTTTACCCTAATGATCTTAGTTTTTTCATGATATTCTTAGCATAATGTAGTAGCCAATTCCAATTTGTGGATTTGGTGTGGCGAAGTGAGGATTTCTAGTAGAAATGCGGTAATGGAGGTGAGTAGGTTCTATGGCAGGAAGAATACGGAGTGTAATGAGGCATTGTGCTCCTTTCTTAACTTCTGGAATCTTAAGAAGTGATTGGTGACATGAGTGTCACCAATCAATTTTGGTTGGTGAATCTGTACTCCATACAGAAATTGGTTGCATCGAGCTTTTAAGAAAAGTATCCATTTTGTCAAGTTTATCTTTCCTTGTCAGCACTCGCCTTCTTCTCTCAAATCAATTCATCGAGTTGGTTTTACATTAAAATAATGCAGGTTTCTTCTCCAACAATTATCGTCGAGAGAGCTGGTTCCTATGCCTGGGCACACAGAAGCTGGAGGGTTCGTGAAGAGTTCGCCCGAACTGTAACCTCGGCCATCAGTCTTTTTGCATCAACAGAACTTCCATTACAAAGGGCAATTCTCCCACCTGTATGATCATCGGCTTTCGGGTGTTTTTTTTTTAACAGTTGACATAATTATGGGGATTTGATAATTATCTGGTTGTCAGGTGTTGCAAATGTTAAATGACTCAAATCCTGGTGTCAGAGAAGCAGCCATATTATGCATTGAGGTCAGTTGCAGTTGATGACTGTGCATTATTCTCCTTTACATTTTATTGCCTTGATTGGATCTAGTGGTGCCAATTGCCCTCTCCAAATGGATTCTTTTCACTTTCAGGAGATGTATAGTCAGGTGGGCCACCAATTTCGTGAGGAACTGCATCGACACTCTCTTCCATCTTCAACGGTATGTTTAGTTTGTCTTAACTTGCAGAACATTGTTAGATGGACAGTAAACTATAAAAACACTAGAAGATTCTGTACTTCTTGACTGACTGTCTTATTATAGAAGACATAAATAATGGTCTTATGTAGACCTTGTTCATATTTTTGAGTTATGTGAATGCAGATGAAAGATATTAATGCTAGACTAGAGAAGATTGTACCACAGAGCCGCTCTACTGATGGCCTTGCCAGTAATTTTGCTCTGGGAGAAATCAAGCCAGTGACTGTCAATCCTAAAAGATCAAGTCCAAGGGGGAAGAGTGCCTCTAGAGAGGCATCTCTGTTTGGAGGTTAGATTGTTAGTAATGTGATTCTTATGTTGTGTTGTTTGCTCTTGTTAGTGTCATGTCTAAAGCTTGAGAATCTTCTAGAATTGCATGGGGCAGTCTAATGGCATCCTACTATTATTACTTTTCTTAATGTACATTTCATGTGTGTTAGGTAGCCGTCTTCCTTGTTACATGGTTTGTAACAATAATTTTGTATCTAGAAAAAGTAACACATCGTGATTACTATTCTGGGTTAATTCAGTCTCAAATGAATGCAAAATAATGTAAAGTTTTGCCCAATAATAAATAGTAATTCACATTAATTCTCTAGAAAGTGTGATTCCAAGTAACGGATGATTTTCATATCCCATGCTTAGATATGCATTCACTCACATATTTGCTCTGGGAGTTTATTTTTTCCTTTTTGGGATCGGGAAGGATGGGCGTACAAATATGCAGCCCTTTCTTATGAAATAATTTGCCACACCTGGAACTGTTTCGTCACCAAAGGAACAATTTGTTGTGACATGGTTCTCCTCCTGTTTTGCAGCCGAAGGTGATATAACAGAAAAACCTGTAGAACCTATACAGGTGTACTCTGAAAAAGAGCTGATTCGGGAATTTGAAAAGATTGCTCTTACGCTTGTACCGGAAAAGGACTGGTCCATACGCATTGCAGCCATGCAGAGAGTCGAAGGCCTGGTTTATGGAGGTTCAACATCCTTTAGACAGTTAAATTGAACTGTTAGTTCGTCAGAACTGTATGAATGTTATCTCTTTTTCAAACTGTGCTTAAAACTGACGAGATATAAAATGATCAGGAAATGCAAGTGAATATAAATGAGAGCAACTGTTCCATTTTTCAATTAATCTAGGGATAAGTTCGATCGATATGATGCCACTATTAGCCTTAACATCTTCTAAACCTGCTCATTATAACTTGCATTGAATTCTTTTTCCCTGAATTTTCTTAGCATGTTGACTGCTGAAGATGGAAAATTATTTTTTGTTAAAGAATCGTATGCTATATCTTATACGATTCTTTTAACATCGCAATTAGGTGCGACTGATTATCCATGTTTTAAGGGGCTCTTGAAGCAGCTTATTGTCCCACTTACCACCCAATTGTCCGACCGCAGGTCGAGTATTGTAAAGCAGGTGTGTTTACTCTTCCATCATTAAGTTTGAGCCTCATTTTATTATTCCAACTCTGCTATTACCTCTCTTTCGTTGTAGAATTATCATGTTTGGTATGATATGCATGATCAAACATTTCATGGTTTTGAAATTATTGATTTTTTCAGGCGCTTCTTGTATTAGTTCAAAGTAACAGATCTTAAGGCTATGTTTGGAAACTCCCCCTAGGGTGTGGAGAATTTTTGAAATTTTGCACGTCTAATGAGACAGTTTTAGTCTCACAAGTTCAAAAAATTCATGTTAAAAATTTTCAACTCACCCAAATATCTCCAAAATCCCCACAATCTGACCACTACATTAGGTATTCCTCAGGAGAGGGAAATTTATTTACAATAAATAAGCGAATTGAGGCATTGAAAGTCGTTGGAAGTGCTTGAGATACCTTTTCTCTCCATTTGGTCTTGACAACAATGCATTATATAATTAATCTTTGGTTATAGCTTGGACATCCTTGCTGTTCCCTGTGTAAGGGAAGGAAGAAAATGTATGTGCTTTGCTGAAGGAGCAAAAGCTCATTGAATCTTCTAAATTCGTATGACTTATTGAACATAGTTTGAAAAAATTCCATTTGCTGAGGTAACTTTCTCATTATATTGTCTCTTCTCGTGACAATTTCTCATTTTTCCTTGAGTAGACATTATCAATTCACCTTGGTCCTACTGCTTACCCCTTTTGCTAAATTTTATTTATAGGTTGAAGTGGGCCTTTCTTCTACCCCTTTTTCCTTAATTTGCTTGTCTTGGCTTCAATTTGACAACATCTTTTCTTTTCTTTGGGTTTGCTCCTGATGTCTATCGAATGTTAATGTTTTTGAAGGCTTGCCATTTGTTGTGCCTTTTGTCCAAGGAGCTCTTGGGGGATTTTGAGTCGTGTGCGGAGATGTTTATCCCGGTAATCTTGTAAAGCATGTCAATGATTGATTAGACCACACCATCTTTTCCATTATCTAATTTGTAGTGCGTCATGATAACAGGTTCTGTTCAAGCTGGTAGTAATCACGGTTCTCGTGATTGCAGAGTCAGCAGATAACTGCATTAAGACGGTAATTTTTGTAAGTTGGTCTATCTACAGCCTCCTTCTGCATCTAACAAAACCGGTGATTTGTTTTACAGATGTTGCGTAATTGTAAGGTGGCTCGCATAATTCCTCGTATTACTGATATCGCTAAGCATGATCGAAGTGCTGTACTTCGGTCAAGGTATTTTAGCTTTTGATTGATATGTGAAGCCTGTTCGCATATGAAAATTTGGACATGTGTACTACTATCCACTTTCCTACTCTACTCTGTTTTTTGGTGTTAGGTGTTGTGAATATGCACTATTGATACTGGAATACTGGGCGGATGCGCCTGAAATACAAAGATCAGCAGAGCTGTACGAGGACATGATAAAATGTTGCGTGGCGGATGCAATTAGTGAGGTTGGCGGTGAAATAGCATTTGTTTCTGAGATTCAGTTGTTGTAATTAGTCTCTATGCTTTGGCAAATCTAAAAGTCTTCACACAATGTTTGGCATAGAGTTTGCATCAAATTGATCTTGAACATATTCCGTTTTTAATGTTCGTTGAGTTCATAAACCTGGAGACACTAGGACATGTTTCTTTACAGGTTCAGGGTGTGGAAATAATAGTTCCTCTCTCACTGCTAGTTGATGAGCATGCACAGTGGGATTAATAATGCTAATAATTTTGTTATTGGAATTAAGTTGCTATAATGCTGTCATATTTAATGGATAGTGCTTTCTTATAGATGATCTCATTTTGACACATACACAATTATTGTCCTTTTCTTTTCCAGTTATTTAAGTGTGGATTCTTGTATGCAGAGCCTCGTATGTATTCCTAATTGCTGGTAGAGGTGATGGTGCTGTTATTTGCAGGTGCGATCAACTGCAAGAATGTGCTACAGGATGTTTTCAAAAACCTGGCCAGAGCGATCACGACGCTTATTTTCATCCTTTGACGTTGGTATTCAGAGGGTATGCCGAGATCATGAATAGTCTCTTGGATAACGTTATTGTTTTGTACATTTTATGTTGACAGCAGGTCGTTAAATGCAGATCGTAAATGAGGAGGATGGAGGCATGCATAGAAGGCATGCTTCTCCATCTGTCCGCGATAGAGGTGCGCAGACATCATATAATGCGCATGCATCAGCTCATACAAGTTTACCCGGATATGGAACTTCTGCTATTGTTGCCATGGATAGAACGGCAAGCTTGCAATCAACAGCGTCCCTCCCTTCCGGTCTGTTTTTGTCCCAAACCAAGTCACTAAGTAAAGGCACTGAACGCAGTCTTGAAAGTGTTTTAAATGCAAGTAAAGAAAAAGTCACTGCCATTGAAAGCATGCTTAGAGGACTGGATGTCTCAGAGAAACAAAAGTCATCTTCTTTGGATCTAGGTACTATGTTTGACTATAGATCCCACGGGATCACTCATTAAAAATAGTTTTAAATCATATGGGAGCAGTTGAAATTATTTGTTGATGCTCCTAGTGCAGGAGTCGACCCTCCATCGTCCCGTGATCCCCCATTTCCGGCTTCAGTTGCAGCTTCTAATCATCTATCAAGCTCTTTTCCTGGAGACATAATGGGCACAACCACCACAAAAGGTAGCAGTCACAGTAGTGGCTTGGCTTTATCAGATATTATGTCTCAGATTCATACTTCTAAAGATTCTGTGAAATCGTCCTTTCGAAGCGGCGTTTCAAGTGATTCTTTGGCTGTTACATCATACTCTGCAAAAAGAACTTCAGCTAAATTGCAAGAAAGGTTTCCTGTTGAGGAAAGTAGGGAGGCAAGGCGACTTACAAGCTGGAAAATGGACAGACATCACATAGAAACCCCTTATCGAGATGGAAATTTTAGGGATGTGCAAGGCAGTAACGTTCCTAATTTTCAGAGGCCCCTCTTGAGAAAGAATGTCGGTGGTCGGATGTCTGCAAGCAGGAGGAGTTTTGATGATAACCAGCTCTCTCTGGGAGAAATGTCACATTATGTTGAAGGTCCTAGTTCTCTTAGTGATGCACTGGGCGAGGGACTCAGTCCAAGTTCTGACTGGTCTGCTCGTGTTGCTGCTTTTACTTATCTTCGCACTCTGTTGCAGCAAGGTCCAAAAGGTATCCAAGAAGTCGTGCAGCACTTTGAGAAAGTAATGAAGTTGTTTTTCCAGCATTTAGATGATCCCCATCATAAGGTGGCACAAGCAGCTCTCTCCACCCTGGCAGATCTTATCCCAACGTGCCGAAAGCCTTTCGAAAGTTACATGGAGAGAATCCTGCCACATGTTTTCTCTCGGCTAATTGATCCGAAGGAGTTAGTCAGGCAACCATGTACGGCTACCCTGGATATTGTGGGAAAGACATACAGTGTAGATTCTTTGCTACCAGCTTTACTAAGATCTTTAGATGAGCAGCGATCGCCTAAGGCAAAATTGGCTGTGATTGAGTTTGCAATTGCATCCTTGCAGAAAAATATACCAAACCCCGAGGGTTCGGGAAATAGTGGTATTTTGAAGCTATGGTTGGCGAAGTTAACTCCTTTGACCCATGACAAGAATACAAAGCTCAAGGAAGCATCCATCACGTGTATCATATCTGTATACTCCTATTATGATCCGATGGCTGTACTTAACTTTATTTTCAGCTTATCAGTTGAAGAACAGAATAATTTGAGGCGGGCGCTGAAACAATACACTCCCAGGATTGAAGTGGACTTAATGAACTTTTTGCAAAACAAGAAGGACCGTCAGCGGTCGAAGTCAGCTTATGATCCATCCGATGTTGTCGATACATCGTCAGAAGAAGGTTACATTGGCAATTCGAGGCAGCATGCTTTATTTGGAAGATACTCTGCTGGTTCTGTTGACGGTGACAATGTGAAGAAATGGAGCTCTGCTAGTGATGGGATAATACCTAGTGTTACTGCCACTTCCAGAGAAATTCGGGATTCTCTGTATGCGGACTTCATTACCTCGAAATCCAGGGATTTTGATATGGTCGGCAGGTCAAGCCAGAGTGTGGATTCTGAGACTGGGAAGGGAGATAAAATGGACAATAGCTTAAACTTGGAGGGTTTGACTACCACAAACTTGCAAATAAATGGTCCAATAAATGCTGGACAACTGGCTTCTGAGGCATTCTGGAGCAATGGTGAGGTTAGGGAGGTAGCTAGCAACAATCACGATGTTGCTGTCCCAAAGATCAATCTATCCGAATGCGAACCTAGCATACCCCAAATACTCCACTTGGTAGGATCAATTTGTGTTTAATGTAGTCTTTGATTGGTGATCCTTTCCATGATATTTTTACAACTCTTGTCGTTTTTAGATCGGCAATGATAGTTCCGATACTGCTTCTTCTAGCAAGCGTGATGGTCTCCAGCAATTGGTTGAAATTTCTGTGACAAATGATGTCACAGTTTGGGCAAAGGTGTGTATCATATGGCAATTGGTGGAAGATAAAACTTCCTTGTGGGTTCTTGGGCAATAACTTGTCAATGAATGGAACAATTGATATTACATTTTTCTGGTTTGCTGCAGTACTTCAATCAGATCTTGACAATTGTGGTCGAAGTGCTGGATTGTGCTGATCCTGTGATCCGTGAACTTGCTCTATCTTTGATTATTGAAATGCTGAAGAACCAGGTGCGCAATAATTATTATTCATCTGGCGACTCATGAACCAATATACAGCCTTTCAAATATGAATTAACTTTGTTCATCTTTCATGCTTTTAGAAAACTATGATGGAAGACTCAGTTGAGATTGTGATAGAAAAGCTCCTTCATGCAACAAAAGACAGTGTTCCGAAGGTAACTCCAGGTTTTTATGGCTTTAACACGATTTCCTTTAGTTGACCTCTTATATTATTTCTTTTATCAGGTCTCTAATGATGCAGAGCATTGCTTGTCCGTCGTTTTGTCTCAGTACGATCCATTCAGATGTTTAAGCGTACCCACTCTATCCCTACAACTAATGCAAAAACCTTGACTTTACGAAATATTTTATCCATATTGACCGCCAGGTCAATTTTTCTCTTGTTTGGTGGGACAGGTAATTGTCCCCCTGCTAGTTGCTGAGGATGAGAAGACACTCGTCGTCTGTATAAATTGTTTAACTAAGGTACCAGGCCTTTAGCCGTCATTTTCTGTAATCTTAAGTGGAATGCGGCTGCCTCTCTTTGTGTTTTCCTGTTTTGCTTCGATGGACTCGATACTTATTTTAAACGGTTGGGCACCTGGCTTGACTGCAATTTCTATGCAAAGATTTTCAGGAATACTTGAGGGAAAATAATTCCTTTATTTTAGCAAAAGTCAATTTACTTATTGTTGCTTATGGGAAGCTCACTATCCTTTTAGTCTTTGGAAAGCATTCGCTCATGAAATTGGAATGTAAATGTTGCTTTTGATACCTCTTATGTTTAGAATAATTTCAGATATGGTCTCCATGATTGGTTTTATCTATGGCTTCAGACATTCCTCTTGTGGTGGATTGTTCGATCTACTATTTGGTTTATAGAATCTCGAACTTTATTTACATTGAGAGAGGTTTTGCTGTCATGGAGGTTGTTCGGTGCCAGTGTAGGGTTTATTGCTAAACGAGGATTAATGTTGGTCTTGCCTTTTCAGGTTGTGGGGCGTCTTTCACAAGACGAACTGACTACACAGTTGCCTTTATTTTTACCGGCGCTATTTGAGGCATTTGGAAACCAAAGCGCAGATGTCCGTAAGGTACCCTTTCTTGTCCTTTCGGCCTGTTGTTTTTTGTTAAGGATGAGGGGTCCTGGAGGAACTCTGGGTAAATTGATGCATTTCTGTGTGCTGGCAAATGTGCCGATTTATGCCGAATGTCGGCATCATTTTTGCTTGCCTTGACAGTCGTTTTGTTTGGCTAACTAGTAACTGTGCCATTTTATGTCCTCATCCTGTGGTAAGCAGACGGTTGTCTTTTGCCTTGTGGACATCTACATCATGCTTGGGAAAGCATTCTTACCGTACCTGGAGGGGCTCAACGCCACACAGTTGAAGCTGGTCACTATCTACGCTAATCGGATATCGCAAGCTCGGTCAGGCACCACAATCGATGGGGACAGGTCAGGCTGAGGTGCCGGCAAAGGTTTGGATTGTTGTGGCATTCTTTTGTTTCGTTTATGTATATGATCGATCACCTCACTGGCTCTTTGTTTTCGTTTCGTTTCCTTTTGTATCATCCGAATGGGGTTGGTTTTTGGTGTTCCTTATCCCATTTGTTCAGTCCTCGTGTGTTAAAAATCACTACTTGGGTTATGCTTTCTGTTGGGTTTGGGCATTTGAGAAGCAACTCTTAGCGGAAACCACTAGCCTCAAGTTCCCGATTTTGACATGATGCGTTCTTCTGCGATGTTCATTCAGCCTGAGCTTTGGCTGTTTCCGTAGCGGTTTACACACAAGATTACGGTTTTTACACCAATAGAATACAATCAATGGGTAAAATTGAAGTCGGCCTATTCAAGAAAAATAAGTTGATTGAAGACGCACGTTAATTATAGTCGACTGACTAGCACAGTTTTGGCAGCTTATCCTGCATGTTAAATGTATGTTAACTATCGTAATGTTCTGAATCTGAGTATAATGTGTTGGGCAGCGTCTTCAAAGTAGAAAGGCGAACTATCAATTTCCCAAAGGGGGAAGGGGGGGAGAACTGATAACCTCATCAACATCATTTCCCGATGATATATAGCAAAGACAAGACTCTCTGTGTCTTACACTCTGCTGGGGGCGTCACTCTTTTTAATGAAACCTCATCCACAGCTTGTATGCATTCGATCAAAGGAAGAAATATCATGAATTTTGTGAATTAAAAACTCTCTCTTCTTTAAACCCCCACCCCCGTCTTTTTTTTTTCTTTCTGTTTTGTCCGTCTCAATTTAAATAAAATGAAAGAGAGGGGGTGTTGAAGCGTGGCCTCGTCTTTATCCACATTGTGGGAACCCCCCCCCCCCCTGACAGACTTCTCCCATGTTCATACTGAAATTATTAAAAGAAAAAACAAAGCGTAAAACTTTGTCCATAAATTCAGCCAATGCTCTGAATTTTAGGACAACTACGACCTTAACGCCCCCGGACTCATTTGGTCCACCATTACCACCGTTGCTAATACTAGCGTTCGAAAGATGTCTAGGTTTCAAACCACATACATCTGACTTAAAAATAATATTTACACAGTTTGGGAAGCTCTCTTTCACACGTTTTTTTTTTCAAACTACTTATGGTCATGATGATGGAGTTATGTAAAAATTATTATAAAATAAGTTAAATAATTTCTAAGTTTTTAAAAATAATGTTTTCGTTTTTTTTTAAAATTAAAAAATAATAAAAAAAGCTTATAAAGTTCGATTTACCTCGAAGAAATCGATTTCACGAAGTTTGACATCATTTTTAAAATTTAGAAACCTTACTTGATAATAAATTTGATCCAGGTGAGGCGTGTTATTTAACACGTTTCCTCAAGTCGAATCGGATCGACATCTTTGTTTCAGCTTAAGGTTAGGCGAGCTTTTTGCATATGCAGAGTTTGAATACAGAACGACTCATATTAAAATTTTACCATTTAACTTAAAACTTAAGCAGGCAAGTGATGCTTATTATTAATGTACAACAAAGCCCGTATTACCCACACTATGGAAATGGAGGGAGATAATTAAAAACCCCGTATAACTAACTCTTCAAGACAACAAACACGAATGGAAATGGAGGGAGATAATTAAAAACCCACACGTATATATAAGAGCAAAATGCTGCTGCAGCAGCAGGTTGAATGAAAGAAGACGAGACCTGGGAAATCGAGGCAGAAGAAGACGCAAAAACACTCGCACAGAAGAGAAACACACCATCCCCACCCCCCAAGACAACACCCTCACACTCACTTACCTCTGTACTGCCGCTTAATATCCCCCCTGCCCTGCCCTGCCCTGTGCGATCGACTCATGGAGCTCCTGTGGCAGAATGGCCAGTTGGTCATTGAGGGGAAGCCATCGCCCAAGAGGCCGCAAGATGGCGACGATCCTCATCCCCCTCACATGGCCGACTCTATCCCTTCTTTCGTCGTCACCGGCGACTCCTCTCCCATCCAACTCAACCACCACGACCCCCTTGCTCATCCTGTCAACAACGACTACATCGCCGCCCCCAACAACCTATTCATCCAGGAGGACGAGATGGCCACCTGGCTCCTCTCCGACTTCTGCCCCGACCTCCTCCCTCCTCCCTCCGCCTCCCATCCAGTCCCCGCTCCTCCTCCTCCTCCTCCCCCTCCCCGTAGGTTCGAGAGCTTCAGCCACTTCTCAAGGCTGAACCTCCCGAGGACTCCAGCGACGGTCGTTGACTCCAGCGACACTCCGGTGGTCGCCGGGGCTTCGGACAATGCAGTGGAGTGCCACGTGGTCCGAGTCGGCGATTCAGTGACTCATGATCTGGCGGTGACATCATCCTCGGGAGCCTCCAGCGCGAGTACGGAGCCCATTCCTCCCATGAAGATTCAAGACGCAGCCCCTCCGCTGCCGTCTCAGAGGAAGAAGACCGCGGACGACGTCGGCGGCGGCGACGAACGGCCCGACGACGGCGAGGTGAGTCGGTGACCGAGTTGAGCGGGTTTCGAACTTTCTAAAAAAGAATGGGTTCCTGTGTGTGCTGGCGTAGCGTAGTTGCCGTGGGCAGCGGTTTCCGTAATCTACCCTCTGACAGCGCCCGTTTAGTTTTGTGTGATTGGCGGGCGTTTGAGGCTTATGATGGCGTCTAGTGCAGTCCATCCACTGGAGCTCCTCTCCTCTTGTCATCTCTCTCTTCTGTGTCGGGGGGGTTTCATTAAATGAGCAGCTTCAGCTGTTTATGAAGCCGGTGTTTATGACTGATTGTTCGTTTTGAATGTGTTTGCTTGATTTAGGACGTCCATCTCCTGCCCAAGGAAGGAAAAAGGCCCCGTGGATCGTCTTCTACGAAGAGGTCGCGAGCCGCCGAAGTTCACAATCTGTCTGAACGGGTTCGTTGCCTTTGGAACCTGTCGCGAGCTGAGCTCGTCCCCTGCATCTGTCTCGGGCCCACGATGGCGGTCGTCTCATTGGTTATTGTTTTTGTTTTTTCGGTTTATGTATAGAGGCGCCGAGACCGGATAAACGAGAAGATGCGCGCTCTTCAGGAGCTCGTACCGCACTCCAGCAAGGTGTCCTTTTGTTTATCTTGGGCAGGAAACTCAAGGGGACTTCGTCGGATGCGCTTAACTCTGGTGTTGAAAATGCTGCAGGCTGACAAAGCTTCGTTGCTGGACGAGGTGATTGAGTACTTGAAGTCCCTTCAGGCGCAAATTCAGGTAAGACTCGGTCCATTTATGGATCTTTGGCTCCTGGTGTGTTGTTTGCGTAGGCTCGGATCCTTTAGCCATAATTCTGCAGATGATGACCATGGGATGCGGCACGATGCCAATGTTCCCTTACGCGGGGTTACAACAGTATATGCCGCCTATGGGAATGGGGATGGGGATGGGGATGGGAATGGGACTAGGCATGGGCATGGGGATGGGAATGGGAATGAACCGGCCTACTATGCCATTCCCACATGTTTTCCCTGGTTCGACGTTACCAACGGGAGGAGCCGGAGGCCCGAGGGCCTGTTTCCCTGCTTTCCAGATCCCGCCACGTATGCCTGCACCCAACCCATCAAGGGTACCACCCACCAATCAGCCCGATTCCGTAACGTTAAGTTTGGTGCCTCCGCAAAACCAGCCAAAAACGCCGGGTTTCCTTGATCCTTACCAGCATTTCCTCGGCCTCCAACACGCGTACTCAGGCATGTCGAGCAGCAGTGTGGCAACCACCAGCAAGGCGGGAGAAAACTCTCAGAAAACGTCACCTGGTGCGTCGCTTTTTCCCCTTTAGCATTTGTTAAAGCACAGGGTGTAGTTGATACTGACTGACATTCATTCTTTTGTGCAGATTGAGTCTTTCTCCGATCATCCGGAGGCGGCTCTGAAAATCCGAATTTTGTAGGGTAGAGTGAGAGAAAGGATTCACGAGCACGAGCAAAAAAGCTTCAGTTCTGCTTCGATTTTCCCCCTTGTTATTCCGCCCGACATGTAGTTAATCGCACCACCTTCGAAACGTGTAGCCGTTTGTGTTTGTTCCGATCCCTTGTTTCAATTTCGCCACACTGTATCCTTATAATGTACAAGATAGCAGAGCATTGAGATCTCAAAGTAAGAATAATAGGTCATGCTATAACATCTCGAGCAAGCGAAAGCCTTGGGACTGGACTTGTCATTGAGTGTTATGCCGGTCAGTTGGAGCTTGCGAAACGGAGGCTTCAGATGAAACTCTCCATTCGTTTGGTGCTTTCAAATTCTCTCGGTCGATGCCGAGGACGAAGATTGGGGAGGAAACAGGTGCCATTCCATTCCACAACACAGACGATGAACATGGATATAACAGGACAAGGCACAGGCAAGACAACCTTAAACACGAGACACGGACACACCCAACATTCACCACCACTTCTTCCACCACTCACCTAGAGTTTTATTACATTCAAGGGAAAGGAATAGCCTCGGAGCCAGCGCCCCCTATGCCAGTCCCGACGCCACCATCACCGGGACTGCCCAGGCCAGGGAGTCCGCCGACACTTCCTCCGACTCCACCGATCACGGGCACGACTCCTCCGAACCCAGGGAAGCCGCCGATGCCGCCAAACCCGACAAAGTTCTTCTGATCACGAGTGCCGCTTCCGCCAGGCACATTCCTAGCCATGGTATTGGTCAACATCACAAAAAGAAGAATCACGACGTACAACTTAGCCATCTTTCCTGGTATTCTCTGATCTGCCCGGGTGTTTCTTCCTCTGGCTGATGAAAATGGAAGAAGGTTCTTGGTTATTTATAGTGGGAGGAAGGAGAACGCAAATTGCGGGATCTCGTCCGAGAGGTTGGTGAGGGTAATTCAATGTCAAGGATGGAACGTGGGCTTTAATTTTTCAATGGCATCCGAGGGCCATTGATGGAGATAAGGACTTCAGCACCGGAAAGAATAGTGTCCCCGGGAGTCAGGCTCCAATGAGGCAGGCCGATAATATAGAAAAGTTTCCGGCGCAGAGTCGTGATGGTTTTCTATTTTCTGGCGGAAGAAGCTGAAGTTCGGAGAAGCTGCAACGTGCAGCTGCTCCGGTTCTGCAGTTGCCGCTCCATTGACAATAAGAATTTAAAGTCTGGTTGTTGGATTTGGAGTAATGATTGGCTTGAGTCGATGATGGTTGAGGAACCTCGACGCGGTGGCGATTCTCGTGCTTGCCTGCAGACTGACGAGAGAAAGAGGTTCGAAAAAACTGAGTGCAGCTACTGAGATTGCTCCTAACACCATTTGTTACATTAAGTACAGATTAACAACATTCGTTACAACCAGGAATGCAAAAGATTTGAGCAACTCTTCGGCCATTCAACTGTTGCCGAGGTCGATCAACATCAATCAACAGAAACAGATCGCACGCAAAACGTATTACACGTATAAATTCTGTTGTTGCTTGAACTTACATGGAATCGATCAACAACTAGATCCCTTAAGGCAACTGAGGGCTCCTGCGGTGGACGTGATTGTCCCGACCAATGACGATGGCTTTGCGCCAAGGCTGGATGCCCTGGCGTAGCTCGCTCCGGCACCGGCACCGGATGGGGTGAAGAACGCCCCATTCAGCAGGAGGTCACCCTCCGACCTCCAGTTCCATCCCTTCCAGACGCTCGTATCGGTGTCGACCCGTTTTGTCACCTCCTTGGCGAAGGGGTTTGTAGGGGCGAGGTACCGGTTACCCTGGCTGTTGATGGTGGGCTCGGCGCTCCCGCCAATTGCGTACATCTCCCAGTGTGTGTAGTCATTGTTAACCACATGGAAGTATCCATGCCGACACCTAAACACACAATTAATCATAATACAAAATTACAACATGTTTTAGTCAAGAACAGCGTAATTAACATCAAAGTTACGTTAATCACATCATAATAGTACCTGGGCATTCTTTGGATTAGGCCTTCACCAAAGTGATTATAAGCAATTGTGACTTGCATGCTCTTGTCTGCTACATATGAATCACTGTGTCCTAATAACATCACCTGCAAAAGCACTGAGGTTAAGTGTCTGTAGGCACGGGCAAGTACTCGAACGCAAAACCTCACGCCGTCCTGATACCACGTTCCGTTACCTCGTTGTGATGGGTGAAGTAATTGTTTGAGATTGTGATTGCAGTTGAGCCCATGATCGCGTCGATCAACCCATCAGCGCAGTTGCTCAGTGAGTTGTGATCTATCCATATGTGGCTCGCCCCGAAGATCGAGATCCCGTCCCCATCAGCCATGGTCCTCCAGCCGTAGTGCGACGGCGAGCTCCGTACCATGGCGTTCCCTGTTGGTTTGCAGTCGTGGACGTGAACCCCATGGATGATGATGTTCGTTACGTACTGGACAGTGATGCACGCTCCATTGGCAATATGCACGTTGGCGCCACGTCCATCGATTGTCTTGAAGCTGTTCATGATGAGCTCCTCCTTGAGGGTGATCACCATGTCCCTCGCGAACATGATCCACAGGGGCTCGTCCTGGATCACGGCGTGACGGAGCGTCCCGGGGCGAGGGTTCACTGCGTCGTCGTCCCCAGGGTCGGTCACGACATAATACTTCCCGTCCCTTCCGCCGACGGCGTTACGGCCAAACCCAATGGCACAGTCGGCCAGGCGCTTCCTCCTGAGGTACCAACTCGAGTCACATCGCCAGCAGTCGTCGATCGGGTTCCCCGTCGCGCACGAGAAGTACCCCAGGTTCCTCCTCTCCGTGCTATTCCTTATGCTCCTAACAAAGAACACAAGCACACCCTCTCAACGCTAAATTCTTCCAAAGCACTAAGGTCAAATGGAATTATGATATACGGGTGGATACGGATCACACGGCCGGTCAAGAAAGGAGAGGGACTACTCTCTTTAGGAACGACAGCCTCAAATTTAATGCACCTCAATGTTAAATGTATCGGTCCATTCACTCCCTAATGAACTCACATTATGACATTGACGTGTCGGTGGATCTAATGACGCACATAGTCCGATACACGAGTCGGTCGGTCGGTCGACGACGACGACGTGCTTTCCTCCATCCCCACAAAAAGTCGCGACACAGTCCCACGCGTGGGACGTAACAGAGCACGTAACACTTAAATGCGTATGCAACACAGCGACGGTATGAAGGAAAATGGGGAAATAATAATTCGAGGAAGGCCCCCATGGTTTTAAAGATGCCAAAGTTTTGTAGCCAAGAATGCACGAGACATCGATCTCTGTCCCATAAAGTCGATGTACTCGGCCGATCACATTTAGCATCCTAATCGAAACACGATACGTAGACATGGTTGGGATTGTTGGTTTTATTACCGTGTGGAAACATGACGTCCTAGGAATTATGCTTAGTCCTAGTACCTAAATTAGGACAATGTCACGTGGAAAGGCCGAAGACAGAGCATGTGTCGTTGGGTAGTTTTTTAGTTTAATGAAGAGGTTAGTTTAATATCACGCCAAAGAGATTTAAGTAAGCTTTTGAGGGATGGATGGAGATGAATGGTTTAGTTCACTCACATGTCCACCGTTGATGCCACCTCGTCGGGGTCATCCACCGCGTGCTCGTTCCTGCCCTCGCTCCTCACCCTGAGTTCAGACAAAAGCAGAACGCCGAACGACGGTTTATCGTTCCCATCGCCACGCGGCGAGTACTGGTTTTTAAAAGAGATTTCTACCTTTTATCTGCCGTTACGGACACCGAGCTGTCGTTGCCAGGGCTCCTGACCTCCGCCCCAGGCTTCTCCCTGTATTCGCCCATGAGTTCGCACCGGGAAGGTGTGAGGACCAGAAGCAGGGCTACAAGACAGAGCGGGAAGGATGGGGATGGCCGTGGTGACATTGTGACAGCGGGTTATCCTTCAAAGGCTGAGCCGCGTCCCGGCCGACGAGTGTATCTCTCCGGATTACTTCCAAGGCAAGAAGAGGAGGGAGAAGGAGAAGATCTAACCTTAAAAAAGAAGGGACGAATCAGATGTAACCCACTGGCGCCTTTTTATAGGAAAATTAAAAATACGGATCGAAGCCCTTTCATAGGCACATGACATGAATGACTGACTGCCGAAAAGATTGAATTGAAACTCAAACAATGTGGTAATAGGATAACATTTGTGATCCTATAACCACTTAATTCCACCATCCCCCATGTTTCTATCCTGAGTTTTGAGCTGGTGGGTGTGTGTTTAAATCCGACCACGTGATCCGTCGGCAGTTCATGTGCACAGTCCCCCCTCCCCCTCACATCCAAAGTTTATGTATAGAATGGGAACTTGATCGGATCCAAACTATATGAATCTCCTGTTGGTCTCCTCTTCTCACTGTAACTAGTGAAAGTGAAACAGTGTTTGGTGGGGGAAAATGTACTAAATTTTTGCCTTCCAATTAGTATAAATGTATAAAACTAATAAATTACGGTTCGAATTAGTACAAATATATATAAAAAAAACATTGTTATTTGTAGTGCATGATTTGTACATTTGTACCAATGTGTGCAGTAATATATTAGTAATATACAAAACAACGAAATGTACTAAATGTACAAAATAATTACTGTTCGAATTAATACAAATGTACAAATGCGTGCTAGGAATAACAAACAGTAATTTATTAGTAATACAGTTAAATGTACAAATTAGGAATAATAATGTTTTTTTTTTACATTTATACTATTTAAATTAGTAATGTAAAAAAAACTAATTTTATTTATATATTTGTACTAAAAAAGGAAAAAATTTAAAACATTGCGGGTAACGTCCCTAGTTTGGTGTGAGTTGAGAGTTAAAAAAAAAAGACATAAGGGATAAGCCGGGTGTAAAGTCTAGGATCCCAAATTTAAGGTTGTCCTAGCCCTGAGATTGATGATGATGGGGAATGATTGTTAATGCAGCAATCTATCTAATCACGCCGCCCCGTTTCCATGTCAAAGGTGAAGTCGGAGTGATGGTCAACAATGATACCTTCCATTAGAGTTCCTTCCTACCACCCTCGCTCGACTTAAATTATCCCCCCTCTCTAATTTGGCTTGAGGATATAAATTATGCATGTGGGAGAAAACCCAAGTGCAGATTGGTAGGATGGATGGGGGAACATATTTCAAAACTCTCCATAGGTAGAAGGCGGTCAAACCCACTACCATCAATTATTTATTTTGATTTCTAAAGAAACCCCGACATCTTTGAAGGGTTACTCCATCCGGTCAATTGTTATTACAAGACAAAGGCATGTCGCTATGAAAGCTTCTTCGATACTTACATGCCTTGCGAGTAGTTTACTTGCTAAAAGAATGTGTCAATTTAAGCACCTCCGGAGTTTGAGGCAGTGATTTCAGGCCTACGTTTCCATCTGACCATGGAAATCGGAAACACCAAATGATGGTTTGAAAAAGAGAAGAAGAAGAAGAAGAAAAGGAGAGAATGAAGAAGAGCAGCAGCAAGGCAGGAGTAGGAGTAGGAGAAGAGTAAGAGTTTTTAAAAGTAATCACCGCTAATCAAGGTGGGGAGATTGAAGTTTGTGCCTATGATTAGGTTTAAGTCAGTGGTAGATTTAGAGTTTTTGTTGTTGATGGGTGTGTGGCGTGGCTCCCCCTCCCTCCCATCCTTTTTTTTTTTTTTTTCTTTCTATTGTTAATGTATTCATCGTTTTAAGGAGGCGAAATAATCCAACATCACATAAAAACCTTGGTAATATAGAATCGGTGAGATGACATCCACCCAACAAATCCCAAGCAACACACACACCTTCTCCTTTTCCTTTTCAAAATGGTATTAGTAATGAAGGAGAAGGACACGTACACTCCACGTTATTAGGTTCCACATAACATTGTCATGTGAGATTGGGGGGAATCTGATCTGCCCCCATCCATCATCATTATATCACATGGGATGGATGGATGGATGGATGGAGATGGATTTGGGAGGTCTCCCCCCCCAACTTGTTTTTTCTTAATTTTGCCTAACTCCCTCCCTAATCTTTGTTGCCTTAACGAATTGATGGTGGCACACATTCACCCACTATACTATACTAACCTCTTCTCTTCTTTGTCAAGCCTGCACCTGGGTTTGGGCCTAAGCCCAATATTCTTTGAGCCCATATTAGAAGGGGCCAACCAACTTCCCACCAGGCAAAAAGCCATCCAACCCCCTATCTTCCCCTCCCAAAGCTTCTTCAACTACCCCTTAACTACAAGGCCAATCATTCCACTCCGCACTTCCGCTCTAGTTGCATTTGTGTTTAATGCACCTTGTATTACCCAGTATCATCACTTTGTCTTCGTCGTTGTGTCCGACGGGTGCGGTCCAAACATACTAAGGCCTGCTACACTTGACTCTTGCTGCAGGTCAGCTGCCTCTGCTGCTGATTATAAAGATCCACCACCAACCACCTGCCATTTCTTTTCATATTTAAGCATATAGATCACTTCCCGTCGTAGGAGGTGGGGATATATACCCTTCACGAGATTAGTCGTGAGTCAGAGTGGCTCGTGTCTGTCTGATGAGACGCTCCCCTGCCTTCAAGGCGTCCCTCGGTTCGTCTTGCAAGTTCAGTGCTATCGTCGAGCCACCCAGGTAAATTCCTCTTCGTTCCAAAACCAATATACAGTTTACTCAGACTCCTCTCGACTGTCCAGAACGACCGTAGGGACATAAAAACTCGTTCTGACGTAGTCCCTGTTTGAAAATTTCGTGTCTTAACAGGGGTAGCCATCTCAGCTAAACTGTGGGGTTCAACTTATGATGTCTCGCCACTGGTTGGTTCACGGCGTGAATGCACAAGAAACTAACAACCTGCGAATGAACCAAATTCGAAGTAATAACGTCAGAAGGCCCAATAGGGAGTTTTGTTTCTAAATAATATTAGTCCACAAATTATTTCACCAAATACGGTACCGATTTTGAAAATTTATTGATTAATATGGCGAAATCGGCTTTAGAAAGGCCGACTTGGATCATAAAGGAGGCCTTTCTAAGGCCGATTTCGTCTTTTCCAAATTGAAGTCCGCTTTACAAAGACCAACTGCTACGTGAGGTCGTACTTTGTAAAGTTGACTTCTATACAACTTAGTTAAAAAAGAATGGACCAATTGAAATCGGCCTTTGTAAGGCCAACTCACTTCGTGCCTTAAGTAAGTCAACCTTCAAAAGGCCGACTTTAGTCGGACACAAGTTTTCCGTTACTATCAGTTTGTAATGTGCCCATTCGGTGAAACTAGTGATGACCGGCAGGGGATGAATTTTGCTTTTGCTTTTGATTTAGATTAAGATTTAGCTTTTATTAAATTTTATGAACTTCTTTTTTTCTTCCCTTTTTGATCATTCAAAACTATGTACAGTCCCCTCATAAAGAAATAAGGGAGGAAAGAGGCAAAGAAGGTAAAAAAAATCATCACATTAGGGGTTTGGGGGCACCAGTTTTGTTCCGGGTTAGTTGGCAAAATATTTCTCGTTTTACGGTTAGAATTTTCGAATTTCCTATTTTACTGTCCCGAAGTCGAATTCTTAAAATTTCAGTTCGTGACAACCAAAACGAACTCGAGCTCAACGAGTTTGACTTCATGTGAGTGACACGATTCTACGTGAAGTCGAACTCATAAAATTCATCTTCTTTATTAACATAAAAAAGACAACTCCAATACTTCAAAAATTTTTCAAAAGTGTCGGAGCTTGACAAAGTCGAACTAAGTTCGAGTTCCTCGAGTGATATTAAAAAGAAAAATTAATTTTTTGTTCACATCTCCCCAATCCCCTTGCCCCCCTCCCCTACCCACTACTCCTTATCCCTTCCCCTCGTCACTTCCCTCCCCCTTTCCCCATTTGCCCCATCAACCTACTCCCCTCTCCTCTGTCCCTGCCCTAGTCTGCCCCCTCTCGCGAACCTTAACTTTTTTTTAATAAAATAAGGAAGTTAAACTCGTACAGGTCGACTTCTTCGAGGCACTAAGAAACTCGAACTCCATGAGCTCGATTTCATATGAAATTATGAAGTCGAATTCATATAATTCGAGTTCGTCTTACATGGCCTGAACTCGAACTCTAAGAGTTCGAAATTATAAATTAAAAATTTTGAAAGTTTTCATCATAAATTTAAAAATATTTTTCGGACTAATAGTATTTGAAACAAAGCTCGAAAGGCACATGTCGTGTGCTTGTTCTTTTTCTTATAATTGATTTGCTTTTGCTGCTTGATGGGAGCTCCGTTTTGTCCTGTAGCTCCTTTGAGTTTTTCTTTTCCATATTAGAAATCGATAGCGACGAACAATTTGTGTCAGATCAAAGTCGGCCTTCTTGATAAATGGAGTCGATCTTAAAAAGGACAATTTTAGTTGGTGCATTTTTTTAACTAAGTTGCATAAAAGTCGGCTTTACAGAGATCGACTTCATGTAGCTGAGATAGTTGATATGAAATTGGCCTTTTTAAGGCCGACTTCGATTTGAAAACGACGAAATCGGCCTTAAAAAGACCGACTTCTTTCAATATTAAAGTTGATGTTTATAAAGTCGATTTTTCCATATTAATCATAACATTTTTAAAATTAATATCGTATTTAACGAAATAGTTTATAAATTAACATTATTTAGAAACAAAACTCGACCAAGAGGTCACATGGTTTGATCCGACCCCTTCCTCCCCCGTTGGTCGGCAGTGATACGGTTTTTATTGGTCTAGGCGCACGTTTTCTTCTAATCTACCCGCCTTCCTTCCCAGCAATTCAGGTGTCGTATCACATCTAAAGCAGCTCTCAGATCCAATACGGGGTCTTTTCCTTATAGGAAATTTGTGGGGTGGGTGGGGGCGGGGGATTTTGTTTCCGTTTTTTCTTGCAAGGAGTTGGTCTCCGTAGTCTTCTGGGTTTTGGATTGATAGTTTAGTTGGGGCTGTGTGAGAGATGGAGAGAGCGCTGAATAGGCAAAAAGTCCTTCTGGGTCACCTTCAGTCCCCTCCAAAATCTTCCTCCGACCATTCTGCCGGCGTTTCCGTGAGTAAAGCTTTTATCTTTCTTTTTTGACGGGTTGTCGTCTTGGGTTTCGGCTCGTCGAACTGGGATACTTCTACCGGGTGATCTTTTAGGCGTGATCTGAAATGGGGGATTTGACTTGACGAAGTCAATCCGATAGAGAATGCTCTATCTTTTCGTTGGATTGTTTTTGCCTTCGGTTTATTTGGCGGGGTAATCAATCATCTATTAGTGCTGTCTAACCTCTGATCGTTGTCCTTTCTTTTATTTAGGCTTCTGCGTGTGCTGCGGGGGATGGTGCGGCTTATCACAGAACAGCGGCTTTTAGCGATGACGTAGTGATCGTGGCGTAAGTCACTCGATCGTGGGAGTGGATGTCAATGTTTCTAAGGTTCGTTGCAGAGTTTCTGAATGCTGTCTTGTCATTTGGATAGGGCTTACCGCACAGCCATATGCAAATCGAAACGCGGGAGTTTCAAAGATACTCTTGCTGATGATTTACTCGCTCCTGTCCTGAAGGTCTTTGTGCCTTCTGTATCAGAGAATCTGGAAGAGTGTATCTTAGTTGGGACTGAGTTGATTTGGTGTTAAGTTGTTTTTGGGACGTTTGCAGGCTGTGGTGGAGAAAACAAATGTGAATCCCGCAGAGGTAGGGGATATAGTGGTCGGCACGGTGCTGGCTCCAGGATCTGACCGTGCAATCGAGTGCAGAATGGCGGCATTCTACGCGGGCTTCCCTGGTAACTGTTTTCACGTTTAGTGAATTTGATAACTATTGCACGATGCCTTCGTCTAAATTTGCTCTCGTAAACTGCAATCAGATATGGTGCCACTTAGGACTGTCAACAGACTGTGCTCGTCCGGCCTTCAAGCGGTCGCAGATGTTGCTGCTGCTATTAGATGTGGATACTACGACATCGGTATGCTTTTTACCCATTGGCTATCAATTTTGTCAACTCCTTTTTCTATAGATGAACGACTTCTGTGATCTATGCTTAAATTCAGGCATTGGAGCTGGATTGGAGTCGATGACTACTGACGTTATAAAATACAACCCTCCCGTCAACCCAAAAGTATGTTCAAGTGTTTAAGAAGCTGACATTTTGATATTCTGTTGAGAAAAATGTTTGTTTCTTGTAATGCTCGTATAATGATAGGTGGAAGTCTTTTCTCAAGCTCGGGATTGTCTCCTCCCAATGGGAATCACTTCCGAAAATGTTGCAGAGCGCTTTGGAGTGACCCGACTGGAACAGGACCAGGCTGCTGTAAGCATTGTGAATGCGCTACGTCCCCTGCATTTTCACCTTTCCTGTGCTTATTGAGTGCAGGATCTAAGAGATTGTATGCACATCTTTCCGTGGCAAAGGTGGAATCGCATAAGCGTGCTGCTGCTGCTGTCGCCTCTGGGAAGTTCATAGACGAAATTGTTCCTGTTGTAACAAAGGTATCAACATTTGGACCGAGGCTTTCTTTTCCTTTTCTTGCATTCATTTGTATTCTGATCATCAACGTGTGATGTAGATTAAGGATCCCCAAACCGGTGAGGAGAAGACAGTTACAATCTCAGCAGATGACGGTATTAGGCCAGATACAGACATTGACACCCTGGCAAAGCTTAAGCCCGCATTCAAACAAGGCGGGTCCACAACTGCCGGTACGCATTAGCATATCTGGATGATTTCGGTGACATCCTACCATTTGGAACCTCTTTATGGTGTGCGTTGTGCCAGGCAATGCTAGTCAAGTGAGCGATGGAGCAGCGGCCGTGTTGCTTATGAAGAGAAGCAATGCCTTGCAGAGAGGGCTACCGATTCTTGGTATCTTCAGGTGTGTCATCATTCCATCTGAGCCAAATCTTGAGGCTCAAAATCACTTATTCATCAGCAATCTGAATGTACTCTCGTAACACACTTGATAGGAGTTTTGCCGCTGTCGGGGTGGAACCCTCTGTCCTGGGGATCGGTCCTGCCGTTGCTATCCCCGCAGCAGTGAAATCCGCTGGGCTCGAACTCGGTGACATTGACCTTTTTGAGATTAATGAGGTATAAATACATTCCGCTTATGTTCCTTTGTTATGTACAAAAAGTGCCCTCTAACGAATACTCCGTTCAGGCGTTCGCATCTCAGTTTGTGTACTGCGCTAAGAAACTGGGTCTCGACCACGAGAAGGTCAATGTCAACGGAGGCGCAATAGCCCTCGGCCATCCTTTGGGAGCTACAGGTGGGTCTATATCTATATATCTCGGCGACAACTGCACTCCATTGCTATATCCTTCCCCTAAAAAGCATGTCGTTGCGTCACCTTGCTCAGGTGCACGCTGTGTGTCGACTCTGCTGAACGAGATGAAGCGACGCGGAAGGGACTGCCGCTTCGGCGTCATCTCCATGTGCATAGGTAGATTCTCCCATCAAACCTGGACAGCCGGTTACTATCGCCCTGCAGTCCACGTGGCCGTCATGTTCCATCAACGACCCTAAACCCTTCCGTGTTTTGCTAATTCAGGTTCGGGAATGGGAGCGGCGGCTGTTCTCGAAAGAGGGGACCATGAGGACGGACTCTCCAAAGGACGGAAGGCCGAGAACAACCGGTTCGTGTCGAAGGATGCTCTATAGAGCCGAGACCGCCGGTTTCGTAGAACGATTTGTGGAATCAAGTGTTGAAAAAACATTACGTATCGGAGACATTATTGTTGGAGCTTATGTAATTTGTATGTATATTGTTATTAAGTAATCAGTGTGTTTCTTGCATAGATATTTACTAGTGGGTGGTGTGGCATTTAGAATTGGATCTTGCCTCCACCACCCCGGCCTCCTCCCCATCGACCCCGTTCTTTCCTCCTGGACTCTTCACGACCCCCTTCCTTTTGAATTCCACCCCCGCCAACTCCCTCTCCCACCGCAGGCTCCATGTCTTCAGCACCTCCGGCCACCTCCTCTCTTCCGTCGATCTCAATTCCTTCACCTAGTCCCCCCGCCGTCACTCTCCATCCCCCTGGTTTAGACAGGTATATATATAGTCGAACGTACTCTTTCAACTTGTTCCGCGATGAGTACCAAATGAATACAGACAAGGGTCATAATACATAGAAATTAAAAAAGTTGTTCAACGATGTATAATAGATTTTGAGTATCATTTTAGTCCGAGGAAAAATAGAAAGATTTGAGTATACATAGATTTTAGAGATTTATGCCTATTGCCAATGACTTGATTGATACATGGATAAGTTATCATGTCATTCACAAATGGGTATTCTGGGTGCAATTATATTTTCATATCGAAGAACAACATATATAAGGATACTATGTGTGATAATGCATTTTGGCTTGAAGAATTCAGGAGAGATTTTGTACGATGAACACGATTTTCAGCTCTTTGATAAGGTGGACTGTGGAAGTATATATTAATGATATCGTCGTCAAATCAACAACGGCCGACATATCGACCGACATATTGACGACTTACGAATAGCTTTCTTGAAAATGGGAATGCATAATCTAAAGTTGAATACATTTAAGTGTGCTTTTGGAGTGCGATTCGGACAATTCTTAGGATTTCTTATACACCATCGAGTAATCAAGATTGAACTAAGCAAACTAATTCGATCCAATCACGAAAAAACAACTTCAAGATTTTTTAGGTCAAATTTGTTACCTAAGGTGTTTCATGGGCAACATTACTGGTTAAACCGAATTGTTTTTGAAGTTGTCGAGGGGAAATTAATTCATTCGAATAAATGATCGATCATGAAAAAGCATTCGAGACAATCAACGATTATCTTACTAAACCCTCCGTGGTCGCGTCTCCTTGTTAGAGTTGATCATTCATTCTATATGTATCAGCAAGTGATACAACTATTGGAGTGTTGCTAGGTCAAGAGGACGGATAATCAAGGAAAAGAACGAGTAATATGTTAATTGGGACAATTGATACTAAATAGTTGAACTCCGGCCCCTCAGCCGTCGTCACTCTCCGTCCGGGCTCCGGTCCAGCTTCCTCATCTCCTGCCATGACAAGCTCCTCATCACGGGGATCTCCAATGCGGATGCGCCCGGCCCCTCCTTCAACCAGTGGGAGAACATGATGGGCATGGAGCAGCAGCAGGGCTCTCATGGATCACGGCCATGCCAGGGGAACTGCTGGAGTGGCTGGTGGAAGGGAGCGAGGAGGATGGAAACAAGTACGGCAAGTGCGTCGATGCCAGTGACATGGTTTACGTGTTCAGTGAGAAGTACTACAGGAAGTATCCGGCATGCGCCTGCGACGTAAAGAAGGGGGAGTGGCGGAGATTGCCCGAGCCGTCCTCGCCTTAAACAAGTTCCACAGGGCGATTACTTTCTCCTCCGAGGCATCGATTCAGAGCGTATTGCATCCGTCAAGGGAAGGCGCTGAAGACTTGGCGGTCGCATCCCGCCCAGAACAATTGTTATCATCCTATGGATTTGGAGTAGCAGGTTCGATTGAATTCGATGGTGTTGCTGATCACGAAACAACCAACCGCGGTTGGTTTGGTTCATCTGCCAACTGTTCGTTGGGGATGAGCATGACTGACTGGACACGTCATCGTCACGTGTAATAAAAAATTTTAGACATTATATCTCATTTTTTTAAATAGAAGTAGTAATCGTGTGGTTTAAGAGACAAATTGGAGGGCAGGCAGGCAGGCAGAGGAAAAGCCGCAGTCACTGGCACTCTCTACCGACCCTCCTCTCATCTCCATCGAATCCACTCCGGCTCTACTAGGGTTTTTGGGTAGAAGAAGCGGCGGCGCCGGCGAAGGCGACGGCATGGAGAGGTACCAGAGGGTTGTGAAGGCGAAGGTCGATTTGCCGATCAGCGAGAACGAGATCCGGATCACCTCCCAGGGTCTCATCCGCAACTACATCTCCTACTCCTCCTTCCTCCTTCAGGTCCCTTCCCCCCTTTCGTCACCTCCTTCTGCTTCCCTTCCCTGTCTCTCTTCGCTGTTCGACCACACCCTACTGCTCGCTCCTGCCTGGCGCTGCCCGGCCATTACAGTGATGTATTGCGCCTCCTGCCATGGTCGAGTGTCTAGTGGACGCGTGCGGGTCCGGGCGGCTTCTCGGAATCTTAGGCCTGCTTGCTTAGGCCTCGGATGGTCACTGGATTAGGCTCTGTCTTTGTTTCGTTTCTGCTGGAAGAAGTGGCACGGTGGTGCTCTGTATATGTCAGGCTGATTGAGTTATTCTTTGGCGTGCCCGTATGCTTTTGTGGTGGTAAAAGTGAGCTCGTTTTTTCGTTTCGATTTTCCAAAATGCAGGAGAGACACGTGAGAGAAATCGTCTTGAAGGCCATGGGGCAAGCCATTAGTAAGACGGTCGCCATTGCTGAAATTATAAAGGTCTTCATTTTGATACTTGCTGCAGTCATATGCCCTGGCTTTTCGAGAATACTATGCGAAGCCATTCTCACACATGCACACTCTTGGTGTGATTTTCCTCTAATTACTGTGAGCAGAAGAGGATGCCTCAATTGCACCAAGATACCGCCATCAGCTCGGTCAGCGTAACAGATGTGTGGGAACCCATCGAAGAGGGCCTTGTTCCGTATGCTCCTATTTATTTCTTTCGTGTTTCTTTCCTAGATGGAGAAAGTTCTGTTTATGGCAGTTGATGCCTTCGTCGTGATTTATGATGCAGAGTTGAGATGACCCGACATGTGTCTATGATATCAATCACTTTGTCCTTTAGGGAGCTTAACAAGGATTCTCCTGGGTAAGATTTTCCACAAAAGTTTATGCTGTAGGCAGTATTGCACCGGAAATGAACTGTGGAACGGGCAAAATATCAAACTTTTCTTAATCCAGAGGTAATCTGAAGATATCCTTCTATTGCTTTCATCATGTTTGTTTAGCTATCAACCTCCCCTTCAGAGTGACCATGCCAAGCCTCATTACCGCTATCCACAGCAGCAGCCCAGACAAGCAAATGCTGTGTATAATTCTGTCGATGAAGGTGACGAACAATGATGGGTTTTAAATGAAAAATAAAAGGTGTAAATTATCTCCTAATTGTTACTCTTTGAGCATGGTAGATTCTTATGGTCGAGGCAGGGGTCGAGGGAGAGGGCCAGGGCGAAGCCGGGGTAGGGGAGGATATGGAAATTATCAAGGGGGAAACTATCAGGGCGGAAATTATCAAGACGGTAATTATCATGGTGGAAATTATACCGGTGGAGGGTATCATCGAGGTGGAGGCAATTATCGAGGTGGAGGGTATTATCAGAGCAGAGGCAACTATCAAGGTGGAGGGTATAATCAACACAAAGACAATTATCAAGGGTATAATCAACACAAAGACAATTATCAAGGTGGAGGGTATGATCAAGGCAGGGGCAATTATCGAGGTGGAGGGTATGATCAAGGGGGAGGCAATTATCGAGGTGGAGGGTATGATCAAGGGGGAGGCAATTATCGAGGTGGAGGGTATGATAAAGGGGGAGGCAATTATCGAGGTGGAGGATATGATCAAGGGGGAGGCAACTATCGAGGTGGAGGGTATGATCAAGGGGGAGGAAATTATCAAGGTGGATACTATCAAGGTAAGGATTAGTGGAAGTTATTTGATTGACATGTTCATATTAACTTTGATTAATTATCCTTGAAACAACAGGTTAAGTTGATGATGGTTGTTCAATGTTTCAGACAATGGCGGATATTCAAATTACGGACGCAGCGGTGGACGGGGCAGGGACTGGGGCTACCGTGGTATGTTTGCTCATGAATTTTCTTCTAAATGCCCTCAGACCTGTTTGATGGCGTCTAGTTTTGAACTTTTCTCCCAACTTCAGTGGCGAATCAACTTAACTTAATGTTCTGCAGTTCAACTCCGCGGTTAGACTGTCCATATCACAGTTTCTAAAGTTGGTGATATATAATTGATCGAGTGAATATACGTGCTGAATGAGTCCATGAAATCAAAATGGCGGTTGGGTGACCTTTTATGCAATTATCTGCTGATAGGTTCAAGGTATGAGAGGGGCAGAGGTGGAGGTGGTAGAGGCTATGGCCGTGGCAGGATCGGCGGGCGTTCTAGTGGTGGCGATGGCAGTGGCGACCAAGCAGAGTAAAAATCTCATCGTTCACCTTACTCTCTCTCCATCATTGGAATGCTTTGCGTGCCAGACGGGTTTACTTATATATATTATCTATAACGTCAATGTTTGAAAGGCTTAGGAGCTGTCTTATAAAAAGCGGGTGCCTTGGTGTTTTTCTCCATCCCTTCTCACCCAAAACACTTGCTAGTTAGTGGGTGATGTTAGGCGAGCGGGGTTGAGCTGCGTTGGGTTTGTTTTGTGCCTTTAGCCGAGGGGCAGGTGATGTGCTTATGCTTCGGTGGTAGTGTTCATTCTTATCGCACAGGTGGTGGGTCAGCCCCACTCACACCCTTTCTTCTGTATTTATCAAATCTCAGTTCCATATAATATTTGTTGCCTTCTTTTGGAGGAAAACTTGGTCTCACCCCTTTAATCTCTCCCCTTTAATCTCAATTCGATGTGCAATCCCTTGGATATGCATGTATTATAGAAATAGTGATGTGGACGTTTAAAAGATGACCTTGACATATGGGAATGGGGTAATGAATTGAAACCAGAATTTGAACACAGCACTGCCCATAATCAGGAGATGGGTTCAGAGTCAGAGTTTAAATGAGTCCCTGTCTTATACCAAACTCCATTCCCATGCACAAATATCAGCCAAAACAAAGTTGGTCTGAAAGATAAATTTCTCTTAATTGATCGGTTGCATTTTTAATTGATCTTGTTTCATTATAAAATACAACCACACTCGAGGTGATATGAGCAAATAATTTGTAAAATAAGATTAATAATAAATTTTCGTACTTGTTAAATATTTGGGGCAAGTTTAAAATTTATGAAAATCTTTTACCAATTTTATGTTTTCTGTTATGAAAAAGCCAATTGTAAGGTTCATCAAAAATAAATATCGGAACCACAAAAAATACGATTTTGTTTCCCTTCATTTTATGTTGTTAAGACTGTAGGACACGTTAAACAATGATTGAATTGGGTCGAGATATGTGGGGACCAATAACAAGAAACCCAGTTTAGGTCGTGCATAATGAACCTGGACAACTCCCCATCCACATTCATTTCTTCTTACAACATATCTTCATATCATAGGAAACAACTACTGAACACATCCACATTGTCTGAAACCACCTTTCAACCCTACCTGTTTCCCCTCTGACCTCCTCCTTACCCATCATCATCATCATCATCTTCTTCTTCTTCTTCTTCTTCCTCCTCCTCCTCTGGGAGAGGCTATGAAGACGGGGGATGGGGAGAGGAGCTGGAGGGATAGGGATGACTTCCATGTCCTCCACAAAGTCCCCTCCGGCGACACTCCTTATGTTTGCGCCAAGCATGCTCAGGTAAAAATAAAAAGCTGAACATGACGTTTGATGCTTCTTCTGATGCTGATGATGATTCATTCCCATCAGCATATTTTATAGTGGAGTAGCGAGTGATCTTTCAAAATTTTATTCTGTAAACTTATTCAGGGTTTGATTCATCACGCATGGACTTTAATCTCTCCATGATATATTATATGCTCTTATAAAGCGTAATATTTAGTCTAAATATTGATTAGCCCAAACTTTATGTTCATTCGATGGGGACAACAGTTGGTGGAGAAAGATCCGGAGGCAGCGATAGTGTGGTCTGGAAGGCGATAAACGCGGGGGATAGGGTGGACAGCGCGTTGAAGGACATGGCGGTGGTGATGAAGCAGGTGGATAGGACCGAGGAGGCCATCGAAGCCGTCAAGTCTTTCCGTGGCCGTTGCTCCAAGCACTCCCAGGAGTCCCTCGACAACGTCCTCATCGATCTGTACAAGGTACGTGATGTGGTTCTCGTAAGCAAAAAGAGCTTGTTGAAGTATGCTGAAGAAGTTAACTGGGGCTGTCTCCTCTTTTCTCAACAGAAATGTGGGAAAGTAGATGAGCAAATAGAGTTGCTGAAGAGGAAGCTGAGGATGATATACCAAGGCGAGATCTTCAATGGGAGACCAACCAAGACTGCTAGATCTCACGGCAAGAAGTTCCAGGTCTCCGTCAAGCAAGAGACCTCCAGATTATTAGTGAGTATCCCCCCCGTAAGCCACATAAGTGCAAAGCATGCTTCATCCAACAATTTTTTTATTTTTTATTTTTGTTAGAAGAAGTTTTCGAAATTTGTGATCAATCACGTTTGTTTTGTTGTTGAAGATTTGGGGATATAAATTCTGGGTTTAAAAGTGATTCTATACCGAGTTAATGCTGATTAGCAACATGATGGTTTCTATATATATTGATTGGAGAACAGTGGTTTGATTTATCTATTTTTTTATGGTGTCAGGGGAATTTAGGGTGGGCCTATATGCATAAGTCCAACTACATGGCCGCCGAGGTTGTCTACAAGAAGGCCCAGATGATCGACCCCGACGCCAACAAGGCCTGCAATGTCGCCCTCTGCCTCATCAAGCAAGGCCGGCACGACGAGTCCCGATCCGTCCTCAATGACGTCCTCCAAGGACAGCTACCCGGGTCCGACGACCCCAAGCCAAGGAAACGTGCCGAGGAGCTCCTCCTGGAAGTCGGATCCCTGACACGATCGCGGGAAGAGTACTCGGATACCTTAAGTCACGGGTTGGATGAAGATTTCTTCAGGGGGATCCAGAGGTTGTTAGACAAATGGGCTCCCCTGAGGTCGAAGAGGCTTCGCATCTTCGAGGAGATCTCGTCATTCCAAGATCAGTAGACTTGGTAACGGCAATACACAATGACAAGAACACAGACTGTAAATCTCGGCCTCACTGCCACTGCTCTTGTGTGATGATCGCAAAGCAAATGGTAGATTTGTGAAATGCTGGCGTGTGAAGAAGAATCAAGGAAATATATCTGAAGTAATATTATGATACCATAATCTCCCAATTATACCGTTCAAATTTCTATCAAGAATCCATTTCTTGGTCCTATACAAGAAATGAAGCTAATCTAAAGGACCGAGCTGGACAGACACATAGCAGGCAGGAAGAATTGTTTATGGTTGGCGGCACGATATCAGAGTAAATTGCAAGCAATCGAGCAACATAAGGTCATTTACCACAATTGAAGCCATGGCAGACCGACAAAACTATTATCAGGATGAGGGCGATGATGATCCCCAGGACGATGAGCTTTATCTTCATGTTCTGCAGCCACATTTTCCTTCTGATCTTGGTTCCTTGCTGCCTGAAGTCCTGAGCCTGAAATGGAAATAAGTTAATGAGAAATACCCGACAATTTCTGCCATTTTACTGATGACACAGGCGGTCGTTGCAGGCAAAACCGAATAAGAACAGAACACCCTCATTACTAATCGCCACTACCTGACGACCGAATAGGGAAACTTAACAGTCGTATGCTAGAAATCATTCACAAACAACTACTCCCTACATGAAGGTTGTAATCCCCATCACAAAGATTGTGCGGTGCTGTGCTCCAACAGGAAGACTGATCGTGATCCAATGAGCAAGCTAGACTTAAGGATGTATTGTTTTGTTTGTGCATCTACTGATCTCCTGAAATCATTCGTCTAATATGATTAACCTAGAGTTCTTTCAATTCTAACTTTTTTCCATGGAACTAATGAGTTTTGAAGATCCAAGCAAGAAAGTAGATTAAAAGTCCATTCTAGGTCAATATAGCACGAAGTATGATTTCCAACCTGAGATCGGAGATTCTCTGTTTTATCCACCAGAAGCTCAATCTTCTCCCCACGGTCAAGGACCTGCGGATTATCAAGTAAAGAAGGGCAAATAATTTTTTCCAAAGCACAATTATTATCCTTCCAATCCAAAGAGGCCGCAGAAACAAACAATCAAGTGGAAATAAGAAATTTGTAAACCTTCTCAATGTTCTCCATCATAACTCCCTTTACTTCTGATACTTGAGCTTTCACTTTTGCAAGTTTGCTGACCTCCTCTGGATTGTCCACACAATACTGCATCTGCTCTTTCAATTTCGGCCTACACAGATTCAGATGTCTTATTCAGCATCCTAGGTAACGGAAGAAGTATTCAGAAAACACAAAAGTACACACCCAAACTCCTTGTTGAGGCCCTTAGCAGCTACTGCAGCAGCTTTTCCACCACCGTACTTCTTACTAAATTCTTCCTTAATTCGCTCCAGGAAGGCCATGGGAATTTGACGGCCGACTGATTCCACCGCAACAACACAATATGCTGCAGATCCACAACAAAAGCCTCATCTAATCTAACATAGAGACATTAAAAATACATTCTACTTCCTTACACTGGAGTAAATATTTCATTTGCTTAAAAATAATTTTGTACCTCCCTCCGAATCCCTTCAAATTTAAGAAAACGTTAGGATATGTAGAAAATCTCGCCAAATCCACCAAGTATCCACCACAGCCCTCATCACTGACGATGATAAGAACTGAATTCTGAACAATCACTGGCACATCTTATTGACAACCGGTTTGCATAATTTCAACGACTCAGAAGAAGAAATCCACCAATTGACACCAAAGCAAATGGTAACAATCCTCAGATTAGCCATTCTTTTCATGGGCAATGAGTCTCACTCGAATGGTGGAGCCGCCGGTTCCAGCATAGTCACGCTTCCAAAGACACTACAGATGCCGAAATTCCACCGTGATCCGAACAAATGAACAATACACAGAAACACGACGAAACCCTAACAGAAGACCGGCACGAATCCAGAATTCGCAGAAGAACAAAACCATCGACAATCCACGAATCGCAACCACTCACTGTATCCATCGTCGACGAGGTAATTGAAGGTGTGGCCATCGCAGTTGTAGGTAAACTTGTTATTGGTGGTAGGGAGCTTCTGGAGGCACTGAGAGGCGATCCCGGTGAAGTTGCCGGAGAACTCGGTGTACTCGGCGAGGACGACGGTGTTGCCTCTCGCCACGAAGCTGTAGATAAGCGACTGTTGCCCCATCGCCGCGGCGCCGGTGGTGGTCGGTGGTTCAAAACCTATTCAACCGGTGGAGTTGGCGTAGGGTCTACGGAAAGGTGTCTGGAGAGGAGAAAAAGCAGAAAGAGCACCGCGTGTTTGCTTTACGTTGAAATGCTGACTACGACCGCCCAACTTTGAATTTTATCTGGGGCTCCATTTTTCCTTCAATTACGGTTTTGCCACCACTATTTATCTTAAATAACAAAAAAAAAAAAAAAGAATTTCATGTCGTAGAAGGGGTCATGCGATCCCGGGCTCCGGCGGATCTGCATTCTCCTCGACGGCGCCGTCATCCACAGTGCACCTGTTCTTCACATAATAAACTTTGAACTCGTAGTCATCGTCGTTGTTTTCGTCATTACCGCTAGCAACGTCCATCGTCATGGATTTTGGGTACGACTTTGTTCTCCTTCTCTTCTTCTCGGCTTGGTTGAGACTGCCTTCCGTCACGTACAACTTCTCGTATAGCTGCCTGGATAGACTACGCCCCTTTTCGCGCCAATATCCTCTTTGACAATGCCCAATCGACTCGTCATTCCCCTCAACACCGTCTCCTTTGTTTGATGATTCCTGCAGTGCATCTTCCTGATTTTCTAAACATACCTCGGCCATGTTCGATGTTGAACTCCTTTCCATATTCATTAACGATCTTGGCTTCTGATAATGCTGATTGTTAGCTTTCCGGGGGCATCATATAGTATACGTTATCTTGCCTACAGAATACATCCAGTGAGAAATCGATCATTCCTACAGAATCATACTTCACGTTTGTGTAGAATCTGGAAAGAGATTAAAAGCGGTCGAAAGGGCAAGGTTACGAGAGGATACCCTCATTCCATTTGTGTAGAACTATTCTTGCGGCAGCATGGACATTGATGATGCCACCCTTCTTTAGCCTCCCAGGTACAGTTGCCACCTTCTGTAGAGAGTCATCAACTGCCTCAAAACTCGGGACCTTGTATATATTCACCAGAATTCTGCCGGGCAGAGTTTCAGAATCTCCTTCACTGCATATTACAAGTCAACATTATAGAGGGGATGAAGGATGTATTAAGCATAACGCATGCCACTTTCCTCGTTTCGTCGTGGATGGACGATTTATGCCGCATGAAATCTCTAGTAAGCAGAATGAATTGTGCAAACAACGGATGTTTACCTGGACTAATAGGATCGTCTAATTTTTCGATTCGCTTGCAGTTTCTAGCTATGGCAGCATCATTCTCTGAAGACTTCAGCATCACAACCCCATGGCGATCTAACAATTTAACATTCTCGTCTAACTGAACTTCTTGCATTATGCTGGTTAATCCAGGAGTTTCTCCAACATTAACAACATGACATCGTTTGAAGCTGTTGATTAGGCTGCTCTTTCCAACATTGGGCAGGCCAATAACGCCCACAGTGATTTACTTCTTAATCTGGCAACCATAATGAAGCAAAATCGATGACCGTACCAGGCACAAGCAGGGAAAAAGAATATCAGAAGCTTCCCAAATGAAGTACCTCGTGACTCCTTGAGTAATTCTTTAGCAACTTAATAAGAGTTTCTGCACCAAGACAATTGCTTGTCTGCATAATATTGCTCCTTTCGAAGACTTCCGGCCTAAATTTGACCTCCTCCTGGGTGCTACACTTAAATGCAACTGAAGGGTAATTCTTACCTAAGATACTTTAGCCACTTCTCCACAGCTTCCTTTGAAACAAGATCTAGGCGAAAGGGGTGGAAAACATTTACATTATGGAAAAGATTTCTTTATGCCGGTCAGTACAAAACAAACGTGCCAGGAAAAGTTCTCTCGCAGTCCATGCTTAAATGCCAGGACACTTGCATTAGAGCTATTGGTACCACAATGAACCGCCAAAAGAATGAAAGAAGAATAATTGGTAAACAGCCAATCATTTATCAAGAGAAACTAATGATACCACGAAGATTAAACCCAGGAAGACATCTCCTTACCAATTCATGCATATATTACTTTGAAGCAGAAAAATCATCAAAAGTATAACCAAAGCAACCCTATGAAATCAGAGAAGAAGCGAATGCAGCACCAATTTTGTTCAAAAGCAACACCAGATGCTAGTCTGGGCCTGATCTAAGCACTATATTTTCCATGCCCACACATCGGGTGCCAAGCGGATCACGAGCATTGAGAACCTCCAGAATCACATCAGATATCTCATTGACTCTCACCAAGTCCTTGTAGAAGAATGCTCTGTCAGAGCTATCTATTTCAAACTATTAATATGGAATGGTAGCGTCCTTTAGTACTGTCAAGTAAATAATTCCTAACCGGAGAACATTCTACCAAATAAGTGTGCACCAATTCACCTCGGATTTTAGCTGTCATCCCCACATCGGTGCCCTTCTTCTCCTCAACCATGGCGGATGGTTCCTCATTCTCCAACAACCCTCTTGCTCTTGCTCTCTGCCAAAAGCCCCCAAAACCCATATCAAGTCAATCATTCTCGCGACCAAAACCCTACAAAACCAGACAACCTCGGACTCACTCTTGCTCTTCTTCACATATTGCCGGTGGTGCGGTTGACGAAGTTCGTCAGGGTCTTTTTAGAATGTGGTCAGGTGACGGGCTTCGAATTTGATTGGTAGATTTCATTTTTTAGTCCTCCGACTATCCATAACTACAGAAGTGGTCCTCAAATTTGTCGGAGAATCACAACTTCGTTGTTTCTAGATTCAATGACCTAATTATGGGCCTCCAAAGATTATGGAAATAAATGTATTCTGAGGCCGAATTTCGGGGCTACAAAATTTGGGTTCGAATCCCTTCGACATATTACTACTGAAAACGGCATTGTTCACTTTTAAAAGAGAGAAAAAAAAAAAATGAAAGCTCTAGGAAGAGAAAACTCTTTAGGTTATTTTCAAACTTCTAGAATCTTAGTTAATTATGGACCCATGATTGAGTATTTATTCCAAGGTGAAGGATTACTCTTTATCTGACCCCGGAAATTCTCTCGCATTCTACCTCGAACCCTGTCTAGACGTGGGTTTTCCGTCTCGTTAATCATGAAATAATTATAATCCAGCGGCTAATATAGCTTTTAACAATCTCCACGTTGAGATGACTCGTAAGAGAAATGTTGACCTCACGCTCGATTCGATAAGATTTTCTTGGTAACCAACAATGACCATTTGAAAGGAGGTGCCAACCAACGTTAATGCAAAATCTGAAAAGAGGACAATAAATAAAAATAAAGGCAAATCATGAAAAAAGGCACGACCCATCTATCTCACGCTTTATTAAAGGGCAGAGCAATTGTGGAGGGACGTGTTTTATCAAACGTATAGCCAGCAAAGGCATGCGCCATGCAACAGCGGCCCCCGTATTGTTTATTTCAGTCCATCGCTAGGCTACGTTGCACACGCTACACGGGTTGGTCGTAGTTGCTGGGACTGTACCACGTTCCGGTTAATTGACAAAAAAGTTAGTAAAATACAGTTGAATACTGCCGGTGTCCGAGCTAGTGTCTCTATTTTGGACCACTACACTCTCTCTTGTCGCTAGTACGTGCAAATTTTACAAATTGTAATCATAATTCGGAAATTTCTTCTAAAATTAATGGGATCTTCTTAAAAAGCTCCACCATTATTCACTTTCTTGAGTTGGGGGTAGTTAGCTGGCTGTCTAATCCAACTTAAATCTCTTTTGGCTTCCACGATTTCAGGCTAATTTCTGGTCACCAACTTCATTTGACTTCACATGTTTCGTGAAATAAACAACACCACCACGTGTTCCCGTACCCGCGTAATAATAATTGAAAAAAAAGGGACAAATCTCCTGAATTCTCGCATCGAAATTGTCGTCGGAAGACGTCGTATGTTATATCAGCAACGTCCTTGGAATAAAGAATAGTCATTACTGTTAGCCCCCTGTCGTGGCCACTACTACTGTCATATTAAATGGACGTCATCACAAAGACATTTCTTTTGCATGGGGGAGGGAGGGAGGGAGGGTTTCCTTTCGGCATTCTTTGGACACCGCCCAACTGGAAAAAAAGTCGACATATCATATCATATCATATCATTGTAGCTCGTACGTACAACGAAGCTTTATTCAAATCGAAAGAACAAAGACGACGACGACACTGTCGGATCGGAATACGATGCTAAAGATAATGTTCAGGTTTAAGCCCTCTCTTCTTTCCTTTCTTTCAAAAAGTCCAAAAAAATGCAATGCGTTCGTCTCACGCCCTCCGTCCACTAATTTTTTTTTTTTTTATTCCTTAATATTCTTGAATGTATAATGAACGCCTTTTGTTCACGTCTATCGAGTTTCTCTTCTAAACAAAAAAGAGTATCGTATGGAACAGAAAAGAGGATTATAATATGTTTAAAATTTTCTTTTCCTTAATTTTCATTGTGTCGTCCTTAAGAAATATATCGTGTTACGGGGTCATCCTAAAAAACAATTTCCCAATTGCTAAATTATCGTACTTAAGGACTTTGCTCCACCAACGAAGTAGGTCAATGTTTCAACTAAAGAATTAGCTTCTCTACAATGAAATCTAGTAATGAGGTAGCGATTTTTATTATGTTTTGATCATATTACACTATTTCAAGTGCGAGTTTAATATGGCAAGAAGAAAATCGCTACTTCAACTAGTGATTTACTTCTTAAAAAATATTAATAGTTAGATTTTTTTTTCTCATCCAATTGTTTTATTTGTTTCCTTTATTTTAACAAGAAGAAAGTCGCACTTATATTTTTTTCCTTCCATTTCAGAAAATAACAATACTTAGATTTTTTCGATTTCGATCTCCTTTTCCTTATCCAGAAGATTGTCGCTACTTCAAGGATTGAGTTCTTTCGTCTTATAGAAACTCGCTATTTAAAGTAGTGATTTCATATGAACTTAGTATAATTTTCATGAATTCGCTACTCGAATTAGCATCTTAGCTATAGTAAATAAGGAATTTCCAAAGTCGTTGACTTATTTGGCCATATATTTTAAAACAACGGTAGTGACTTACAATTCTCGGTTTAACCGATCAAATCCGAATCGAACTAATCGGAAAGAATAAACTAAATAGTGAAAAAAGAAGAGATGAAAAACGATAGAAAGTTTATTAGAAGGTTATATTTTTCTTTTCTAATATTAATTATAAGTGAGCCATTTACACCACACCTGGATTAAAGTAAGAAGGAAAAGGACCTCGGCCATCTCCACTCAGCTCGGTGTTCTTACAAATGCCAAACGTCGATGTCGCTCAGGAAACGCGCCTCTGCAATAATATATTGCTTTTCTTAGGGCAGATTTCTGCCTAGATAAAGAAATGGGACCCGACCATTCTTTTGACCGGAGAGTTGCAGTTTCCTCCTCCAAACACCCTTTCTCTCAGACTGAAGCCGTGGGTCGGACATGAAATTGACAGAACAAATCGAAACGAAACAAAACAGGGGAGAGAGGGGGGGGGCTGTCTCTTATACACATCTAGATGTGTATAAGAGACAGCATATATATGTAATTCGTTGTTCGTGGTGTATATTCCTATTGTGGAAACCGGTCGGTGGGTGGAGGATAAGTATGGAAGTCTCTTATACACATCTAGATGTGTATAAGAGACAGCCTCCTTTGTTGTATTGTTTGTTTGTTTTTTCTCCTTTCACCAATATGAGAAGCAATCTGATTCTCTTATCCCTGTGAAAGAGACCCGAATTTGCACCCATCAAAATCAGCTAACCCAAAATAATTGCCCGTCTTCTTTTCTAGTAGGATCGACCCCGTGTTCAGACATGGGCAAGAAAACAAACTATAGACACTTTCAAACTATTAGGGAATATGTACCGTGAATGGAAGGACTTTAAGTAAAGGGCTTTCCCTTAAGGGGTTGAACTTTCGAAATTATTAAGCAATAATATCGAAGTCGTCTCTCCAGTCGGAAGGAACAATCATTGATAGGGAGGGGGACATATTCGTAATTCCACCCCCCATCCCCCCACATACTTGAAGAGAAAAGACATCACAAAGCTTACTACTCAAAATGATAAATGTACGATGCATAAAGATTTCACTTCCCATAACTTCCTTCGTCCCCCCCCCCCTCTCTCTCTCTAAGTATCTCTGTCTATATCTCTCTTTGATTTGTAGAGTTGGAGCTGGTTCATGGATATTGATGTTCTGAGGGATATTGGGGGGGTTGTCGTTCCTAATCTTTTTCCATTTTCATTACCATTACTGTTGCATGGCGCCTCCTTCTCCATCCATCCCTACCCCGTCCTCGAAAACCCTCCACAGATCCTCCCCCCTCTCAGCCCTCCTCTCCATCTTTGTAGCACTCCTCCTCGTGCTCTCGATCCGGCCCACGCACGGGGCTAGTCCGTCGCCTTTGGACGCGTCCCTGACCGGCTCTAGCCGAAGGCTTCTTCCAGACTCTGTGGCAGCTTCTGCTTTTCGCCCCCAGTATGCCAAGACCCATCACCCGGCTTCGAGGTCGGAGTACGAGGCCGGGGACCACGAGGTGCCAAGCGGACCGAACCCGATTTCCAACAGGTAGATGGTGACCCGGGCAAGGGCTGTCTCTTATACACATCTAGATGTGTATAAGAGACAGAAACCATCGACAAATCCACGAATCGCAACCACTAACCGTATCCATCGTCGACGAGGTAATTGAAGGTGTGGCCATCGCAGTTGTAGGTAAACTTATTATTGGTGGTCGGGAGCTTCTGAAGGCACTGGTAGGCGATCCCGGTGAAGTTGCCGGAGAACTCGGTGTACTCAGCGAGGACGACGGTGTTGCCTCTCGCCACGAAGCTGTAGATAAGCGACTGCTGCCCCATCGCCGCGGCGCCGGTGGTGGTTGTGGTTGAAACCCTAGTCAACCGGTGGAGTTGGCGTAGGGTCGAAGGAAAGGAGTTTGGAGAGGANCTTAGTATATATATTATCCTATATCTTGGTGAGAGGAGGGTTCCAATGGCGTTGCCTTTGTATGTTTCTTTCTTTTTTTCCCCAAATAAAAGATGTATAGCAAACGAATACAGTTGTTTTGTAATTTCTAAATGAGTGAGCCGTAACTACTAATATTTAAGAAATATGATAGTCTTCGTCATGTTCGATATTTCCATGGTTTTCCCGAAACCAAGTTTAGGGGTGTGATTGTATAACTCGGGATCACGTTGTTTGAGAAGATATGCCACTTGAAGATCTCTTGCACATGTTCCTTTTTTGTTTTTTTCTTTATTTAACCTCTATCAACATTATTGAAGATTTCTATATTCCGACAACAATGTTTGAGGCTTTTAATGTAAGATTTTTGTAAAGTGGGGTTTCGCAGATGGCCGAGAAGGGAGGGAATCTCTAAATTTATACTCAAAGCACCAAAACGTAGCTTTTGTCAGAAGTGCTTGTGTTTACGGTATCTCACGTTCTCAACTACGCTAATGCGCGCACGCTTCCTTTTCCGTCGAGCGATATCGTCGCGAGATATGGGAGGGGTGGTGGGTTCCGATGACTTTCGGGCCGATAACTAGTGATGTGGGAAATTACAGTGGTTAAATGAATGAAGACGGATGGATTAATGCCAAAGATTTGAACGAGGGAGGGAGGTGAGGGGTGGGGTTTGTCAAGAAAAGGGAAAGAGGGGGAACAAGAAAACATTTCACATCAACCGATAAAGCTGTCTCCCAACACTAAAGTCATCATCATCCCACGATATTTTTATTAAACGATTTCATACATAGTGACACTTCCCAGCCTGATGTTTTAAATATGAAAATGAAGATAAAAACAAAGACCCATATATTTCCCAATCATATGGGCTCATGATGCTGCTGTTGAATATTATTTTGCCCAAAAGAGACTTGGGTCGCAGCGACTGAAATTCATGCAGTTCTTCTTCAAATGCTTGATGACATTGCAAGGTGGTTGTAAAATTGAGTTTCGAATTGGGAAAGGGAAATGACATTTTATATCAATTTTATAAAATACAACATAGTTTAATCTGCTAGTTTAGTTAACTTTCAGAATAGCATGAATCCAAACTAATCAGAAATAATTCTTAAGGTTTACATCAAGCCACATACCTTCGCGTTCCAGGAGATTGATCGGAGAGGGCGGATTCGGCAGGGTTTTAACCTCGGAAACACCAATCAGGTAAAATATAGGAGGACATTATCATTCAGGGTTGTCTATTGTTTAGGACAACCTAAGGACCGGACTTTGGGTTGTCTCGGTGAAGCAACTGGACAGGAATGGTTTTCAAGGAAACAGAGAATTCGTCGTCGGCCGAGGCAGCCAAATTATATATCTGAAATCTTAAAATAAATTAGGATGATGTATTCAGGAAGCGTTTTGACATGGATTAATACGATTAGAATTTTAGTACTTATCAAAATTTAAAAAAAAAAAATCTCGAATAAAAAAGCCTTCCATCAAATCAGAGATTTTTGTTTAGAATAATAAAATAAAATTTAAAATTTAAAATAATAAACCTAATACATTTAGGTGGGGGAAAAAATTGCATGTGGCGGTCTTCGTCTTTTTCCATCCGTCGGTAGGAGTCGACCACCCCAACAAACAGGAACGGTGAATTTCCCAATTCTGATTTTCTAGATTTTCCTTCCCCCCGAGTTCCAGTAAAAATTCAACTGCCCCGAATTCCCAGATTGGTTATCTCCCTTTGGAAATATCACGGCCGTCTGTCGTTTGAGATCCCGCTACATTTTTTTTTATCTGATCCGGCCGATTTGGTGATTGTAGCGGGGTTAATTGATGCCGGAATTGAAATTCTGATTAGGGTTTGATCTGGGTTGGAGTGATTTGATTTAGGGATTGGTAAAGTTTCCTCCTTTACTCTGCTTCATCATTGTTAGGAGCTGGGTTGCCGTTTAGATTAGGAGATTGTGTTGGTAGATGAGTGAGGGTTGATATGGAGATGAGGAGTAAAGTCTGGAGATGGGTTTTGGGTCTCACGTACATAGTTGCCGTCGCTATCATATGGATTGCTGCTAGTTTCGTCGTTCAGTCTGTGGTCGATGCGGGCGTATCACCCTTCCTCATCACATATATATGTAATTCGTTGTTCGTGGTGTATATTCCTATTGTGGAAACCGGTCGGTGGGTGGAGGATAAGTATGGAAGCTTATTGTTCTGGAGAAAGGGGAATGCAGGAGGCGGAGGTCGCAGGAGTGATCCTCTTCATGAACCGGGGGAGTCCGAAAAGGCGATTCTTCTTGGTGAGGGTAGTTTTGTTTCCAAGGATGATGGATTGTATCAACAATCGAAACTTATTGAAGAAGGAGAGATAAGTCGGCATGGGCAAGATGAAAGTCCGGAGCTAGAGTCAAGTCCTGATGGGAGGACATCATTTGATGAAACTGTGCACAAAGATGATGGGGATAAGCAAGTTGATGAGAAGGGTCGATGGACACGAATGAGGGTCGCGAAAGCTAGCTTGGTAGTTTGCCCGTTTTGGTTCCTAGCCCAACTTACTTTTAACCTCTCTTTGAAGTACACGACCGTGACTGTAAGTGTCTTTTTACGCTAGACCTATTCATTCTTACCTTGTACAAGCGTTCTGGCTCTTTGGTTACAAAAGTGATTGCTTTAGTTCTTTTGCAGTCGAATACGATCCTAAGCAGTGCATCGAGCCTATTCACATTTTTAGTTGCTCTGGTATTCTTGGGAGAGAAGTTCACGTGGGTTAAACTGATTAGTGTTATTCTCTGCATGGGGGGGACTATCATTGTAAGCCTGGGCGATTCGGAAACCACCCTAAAAGCCATTGCAACGAACCCTCTTCTTGGGGATATTCTGGCTTTGGTGTCATCTGCATTGTATGCCGTTTATATCACCCTGATCCGGGTAAAGTTACCCGATGATGAGGAGAAGCAGGAGCAAGCAAGCATGGCGGAATTCCTTGGATACCTTGGCCTATTTAATCTTTTGATTTTCCTTCCAGTTGCTCTTGTGCTGGATTTCACCAAACTGGAGCCCTTCGATAACCTTACCTGGCAGCAGTTTGGTCTGATTGTCGGTAAAGGTACACAACCTGTTTTGTTTCCTTGGTTCAATTGTTGTGACAAGCTGTTGTGTGACATCCATCTATTGGAGGCCGATTGTAAACTATGTTCTCTGCATCCAGGTTTGCTAGACAATGTGCTGAGTGATTTCTTGTGGGCCAAGGCTGTTCTTCTGACCACCACCACGGTCGCAACAGCTGGTCTTACGATACAAGTCCCGTTGGCTGCTGTCATAGACACGATCACGGGCAATGCCCCTCACTTGTTGGATTACCTTGGTGCTGTTGCAGTTATGATTGGTTTTGCAGGCATCAACGTACCTTCAGATGTGTTCTGCAAATCGAAAGAACCAGGCGCAATTATTTTGGAAAATGAACCCGCTGAAGAGAAAGATGAAGCTCTAGGCAAGAAGAGCTCGGTCGTTGTTTCGTGACATGAAGATAAACCATCTCGGCAAGTATAAGTAACCGTCCAAATTGTACAATAATTCGCTTCAATTTTTATGTTCATGAATGAAAACAAGAAGGTTTCTCTCTCCACGAAGCCAGATAAAAATTGTCTCTAGCTTTACTGTACTGCAAGATTTGGATTGCCATATCTCTGCATGACCCTTCTTGTTGCAAGGGCTGCAGCTTCACTAGCTCGTAGTGATCCACTGGCCATGATCGCTGCGAATTCTGCCATTATCTCCTCCTGCACTTTGCTGCGAGCGTCCCCTAGCAGATCGCTGGAAGCACTCTCCAGCTTTGCCGGGGTGGTTGTCGGCATTTTTGGCTCTTCTTTCATAACTTTCTTATCTCCGTTGTGGGCTTCCACTTTCTTCGTTGGAGAAGCTGGGGTAGCAGTTGAAGGCTTGTTGACGTTTGGGGTGACAGGGTGCGGCCGAAACTGTGGAACCTGAGGAACTGCGCCGGATTTGAGTGTTGTCTCCAGATTTTGGATCATAGGCACTGCAATATAAGCTCAGAACAATCTCTCAGTACATCTAATGCAACCGCAGAGGTACAAAAAACAGTGAAGAATATGCAGGAATGATTCCATACTGCAGAAAAAAATAACTTACATATCAGAGAACCCATTGGACTGTTCATAACTTCGTTTGGAAGGTTCAAGATGTACTCAGGGATTGACTTGCCAATCAAAAACTGGGCCACCTCATTGCTGAAGTTGTTACAGTTGTGAGTTAGCAAACTGTAGGTTTCAGCTGTGTAGCGAGGAGAGATCTCCTGCAGGTAAATCTCAAAGACATCCTTCAGCACATGGGTAATGCCTAGTTCAACAACGCGGAGAGGAGTCCCATATGGTGTTTTTCCCACGGGAGTATGCTGTATGCCTCCACCAAAGTAGTATTCATTGCCATAAACCACGACCCCGGTATGCCTGATGAACCAATTAGTTGTAGGGAAACATCAGCATCCATCGTATCCAAATCAAACAGGATATTCATTAATATATCCCTTTACACTAGACCCAACAATACCAAGCACTGAAAACCTTTCAAAACAAATTTCATCCTGCTTACCATATTCCTTCGATGAGTTTTCCACAGAAAGACATGGAAAGAGTCGAAGCAAGACCCTGGTTAAGGTCATACACGTTCAATGTAACCCTATGACCCTCCTGCAATACCAAACACTCCTCAGCTATATGGAAAAGCTTGCACTCTCGAATCAAATCACCAATAGAGAACACCGAAAGAGTGTTGTCCTTTACCTCAGCCATTGCCCAGCGAGATCGCAGACTGACAAAAAGGAAAACATGTTAAGTCAACATTGAACATCAACAGAAAGAAAAACATGCCAAAAAACCAGTTTTTGCAGACACGAACATAAGTATAACAAACCGCCAATAGGGTGAACCAGAGACCCTTCGCAACAAAACAAGCTTTAACTTATAGCACAACCACAATTTGCTGAGACTCCCAAATAAAATTCCCAGGTAACCACTCAATGAGTGCAGAACCGATTCGGCTTCAAAGCAACACTAATTCCCAAAAGCAATGGCAACCCACAAGTTCAAATTCCGTCGGATTGAGATCTACAGGGCAAAGTCGGCACCTTTCCTTCGGCACCGAGGACCAAAACAGATCGGCAACAAGAAATGGCCCCACTGCAATCCAAAGCCAGAGTCTCTACCCAGATGGGAAAAAGGGTTCCAAATACCAGGGAGAAACAGAACAAGGAGAGGACGGGGCGGCACAAGAATCCAAGCGATGCGATTCAACCAAAACTTAATAGATCAAGCCTCCTTAAAAATACTTTTTCTCTAGTTGGGGGGATCCGTTACTTTGGTCCCCCCTTTCTAGAACTCTCCTCTTTCCCAATTTCATGGCCGATTCTTAGCTAATTGAGACAACCCAGAAACTTCTACCTCCTACCACATACATTCTGGTCGGCAGACGTGCCACGGATCATTCATGTTAGGTATTGCTATTTTTTCCGCCTTGGAACCGTCTCACAATTCATCTGTCAATTCGGAACATAATCAAAGTTTTGCATGACTACCTTTTCCCTTTTCTTTTTGAAGTTTTAACCATATTTCAAATTACGAAAAAGAGCTTCTAATCTATTTGTGAAAAATAACAACAAAAAGCAAAGCCTTTTTCTACGGTGAACTGTCCCTTTCTTTTCTTCCATTATATCTTGAGTGTGTGGACAGCGAATCCCAAAATAGATCGTGATCCCACCAAGATGAGGTCAATTTTTCCCCACCAAACAATCAAGAAAAATTCGCTTCCATTAATACATACTGTAATTAAATCTGAACCGTTAATCTTGTGTGTCTCCTCGCAAATAAAAATTTTCCACATTAATAACAAAAGTATGGAAGTTGGTATGATCTTATGTAAGAGGAAAGGAGATAAAGAAAGGTGATGCAGCTTGATATTAACGATTATTAATATCGATTTGTTTACATTTGCTCTGCCCAAGACGAGATGAGCCAAAAGGCGGCGGACGAGGCGGTCGGCAACGGCACCTCCGGCCTGCAGGATGGCCGGACGGACGTCCCCGCCACGCCGGACTTGGATTCCGAAGAAATCCCAGATTCCTTCACTTGTTGCGTTTGCCTGTGAGTGCCCCCGTGGAAGTATTGCTCTTTTCATTTCTTTTGGATGGTAACGAGGGGTGGGGTGAAAATTGGGGATCAAGATTGGATCTTTGTGGTCATCGTGATGTGGGTTGGAATGTGAAGGAGTTCTGGAATGGGATAGTTGACTGTTGATGCTTAGGGCGATGTTGATGTTGCCAAAGGAGTCGACTTTTTGTGGTGTTTTTGCTCGGTCTAAAGGTTGAGATGAATTGTAGCACTGGATTAGTCAATGGTGCGAATTTTGTGATGATGCTTGAGATTGGGAACCCCCCCCCCCCCCGGGAAAAAAAAAAAGTTTGTTTTTGTTACCTTGAAGGTTTGGAGTGTGATTTGGGTTTTGGTTGGTTTCTCATGAAGCTGTCTCGCTTCTCTTTTTTCAGGGATCTTCTCTACAAGCCGGTTCTGTTGTGTGAGCTCCTCGAACTTTGGGGGATGGATCATATTTGTGGAACAACTCCAACGAGAATTCCTGAAAGTAGTGGCTTCTCTTTTTTGCAGCGTGTGGTCATATGTCCTGTTTCTGGTGCGTCCATAAGTCCATGAGCGGTTTTCGTGAATCCCAATGTCCGATTTGTCGGCATCCTTACATTCACTTTCCGAGCATCTGTCCCATGCTTCACTTTTTGCTGCTTAAGATGTATCCCGGTACTTATGTTGAAAGAGAGAAGCAGATACAAGGTATGTTCTCTGTATTGTCCCGACTTAGTTGAACAGCGGTTAAACTTGCATTGCGCCTTCAGGCGAGAAGAAGCCACTGGATTTCTTCCCTTGTTTATTCATCATTCTACTCGGTCTATTTCTTATAATTAAGGATCTTTGTTAAGTGGTCCATGCTATGTAAAAACCTGAGTTTCTTTGTATGGTTTGTGTTATCACAGAGGAAGAAAAGAAAATCCGGATTTCATCACCCCAGCTTGATGCCCAACTGTGGATATCATATGGAAATGAACATCTGACTGGCGGTAATTTGTCACGGAGTCCTCCGACAAACCAGGGCTTGAATGTCGGTCCATCCCCAGATGTTGATTCTCAACCCTCTACAAGTTTTATACGTGCAGTGCCCGAGGAAACTGCACGGGTTGATCACAACAGCTTTCCACAAGCCCTTACTGAAGGATCTCAACCACGAGATCTTCCAGAGAAAGAGCCAACCGATTGTCAAAATAAGGTGTCAATTACTGATGTGCAATGTGGATCATGCAAGCAGCTGTTGTTTTGTCCAGTTGCTCTTAATTGTGGCCATGGTACTGTCTCTTTTGCCACTTTGAAGATTCTTTCCATGCAAATTGTTGCTAATGTCTCTTACTGTGATTTTGTTCGATTCACGCATGGTTTTGGCAGTGTTTTGTAAGTGTTGCATCCCCGAAGCAGTGCCTGAGAAGTTTGAGTGCCCCTTGTGTCATAGCCTGCATCCTGGGGACTCGCCAAAAGTCTGTTTGGCTCTAGATCAGTTCTTAGAGGAGGAGTTCTCCGACGAGTATGCTTCGAGGAAATCGGCTGCTCGATCTAATGACATCACTCCAAAGATTAAAAGCCCCAAAACAGGTAAAACTTCCAGGCTCCTTTACATAATACATAGCTTCCTGATGATGTATTGAGTAGTTTTCCTGTAATAGCATAAGCAATTTGAATCAGTGTTACTGGAGGCACTAGCACTGGCCTGAGAAAAGGCGATAGCTGAATAAAACAATAAAATAAAATTACTCGGATTTACTAAAAATCTGCATGAAGTTGTCGAAAATTCAAAAGTCATGTTCCAAAATGAAATCATCATAAGGTTTTCAAAGAAAATCAACGAGAAAAACTAATTTCTCAGGAACCCAAGACTTTTTTTTTGCTTTAGGACATTTGTTGAAGGCGCTTGCCTAGGGGTGCCTGATTGGCGTGTTCGAATGCGTGAAGCCTACTGTTACCATTCCACGTTTGGCATGGGGCTCGTGCTTATTACAACAAAAACGTTGTTCGGCTTTTTTCTCCAGGGAATGACAAAGCTGTTAAGGACACCACTAGGAACCCGTCTGGGTGGGCCGATCCTTTTAAGACTCATTATGGAGTTGGCTGTGACTATTGTGGGGTAAGCTATCAACTTATTTTTACGGTTTGGTAATACTGGAACAAATATAAGAAGTTCCCAAAACTGCATTAGCCATCCATCTGGTTTATTTAAATGATGTCTTTTCGGCGGTGTATGAGTATATGCTTTTGATATAGATCTATATGAATATCGTCTTTGGAAACTTAGATCAGAGAAAGTTGGAGGAACGGAGTTTGTTGAGACTGTTGTGCTGCTCGTGGTAACGGTTCAAGGTCATCTCTGTTTCGCAGATGTATCCTATAGTAGGCGACAGATACAAATGCCAAGACTGCGAGGAGAAAATTGGGTTCGACCTGTGCGGGGACTGTTGCAATTCCCGTTGCAAGCTCCCTGGCCGGTTCAACCAACAGCATAAACCGGAACACAAGTTCAAGTTCATAAGACCGTACGTGATGCAGAGGTGGATGGCGAGGCTCTTGACCGGGCGGCCACCCGTGGGGAGCTCTGCCAATGCTGTCCTGCCTGGGGAAAGTGCAGGAAACCCTGTCGCATCTCGCACGAGCGATGATGCTCAAGAGGACGACGACGACGACGAAACCGTAGAGTTCCCCTTGCACATCGGCATTGCAGTGGTGGAGGATGAGGACGAAGAGAGCGAGGAAGAGGAGTCACTGTCCGGTTGATATCAAGTCCCTGTAGGTTTAACCATCGTCGTCGGATAAATAAAGATTTTACTCCACAACTCTTATTTCATACGAAGATTTAACCGATCGGTTTTTTTAATTCCGTAGACATCAAATTTTAGGCTTTGAAATATTAAGCCTAACAAGTATTACTTAAGTGTGTATGATGGGCTATAAACCCAACCCATAAAAAAAAATTAAATTAATTAAAATGGATCATAAGTTCAAATCCACAAAGACATGTATTGGGTTATAAATGAAGGCGACAAGCCCAATCCAAACAAAAATATTTCGGGCTAAACTAAGCCTAAGTTCAAGCCCTGCTCATAGTCCGGTCCACGAGAAGTTGTCTAATATGCAATGACTAGCTTCCTAATATAAATCGGCTACGGAACCCTATAAATAGAGTTCTCCTCATTCATTCAGAGCACATAACACACTATACTGATATGTGGAGAGAAGACTCTTGGAGCTCTTGAAGATCCTTGCCGCCTTTCTCTCCGGTATCCTTCTGCAACGCGCCTTGAAGCTCTGTCGGATCATGCCCAAAGGCCCCGACGACTTCATCAAGAGATCGAAGCTCTGTCGGATCACGCCCAAAGACCCCGACGACTTCATCAAGAGATCGAAGCTCTGCGGAATCACGCCCAAAGGCCCCGACGACTTCATTAAGATATCAAAACTCTGCCGGATCACGCCTATAGGCCCTGACGACTTCGTTTATATTTCATCCCGAAGTTCTGCTGAAATTCTGCCAGAGCTTTATGATTACCATCCACAACCGTTATTCTTCGAAGGTCGAATCAGAGGAATCATGTGCTTTTCTCGTGACCAGAGACAGAACCCGCTACATTTTTAATACGACAATTTGTACGCTGATATTTCCACGCGAGATTTTAGTGTTCACAAATTAAGTCTTTAAATAAAAATCAACAAAAACTTGTGATCCTCCAGTCATGTCAAACTTTGTCGTACACCCGACTCTTACACGGGCGACGGTTTCTTCCATGGGTTTTGTTTTCTTTTAACTTTAAAAGTTCGTTTTTCTAAATTTTTTTATACTTTCGGTCCACCCGATTCATTTAACGATGTATCGTTCCAGAAACCAAAAAAAAAAGGTTAATTTCCTTCCTGTAATAATTTCATATTAGGAAATTCATTCCTTTAAAGGGATTTTGTTCCTAAATAAACTTACTCGTAATGATTATAAATCAAATTTCATTTTGGTTAGTATGGTTTTGGAATAAACTTCCTTATAATCATTATAACGAATATTTTTTGGATAGGAAGCTTGTTACAATCAGGATAGTTCGGTACGATCGTGAACGAACTTTCTTGTAATAGTGACATGTTCATAATGAATGAATTTTTTCGTAATAATTTATAAGGTAATTTATTCAAGAAAGTTCGTACCAAAAGTTTTTTTTAACGAATTTTCTTCTAGTGGTCGTTTTACAGAAAGTTTGTTCGATTCGAGACAAATCGTATAATCTGATTGTGGAAAGAACTTTTGGGCAATTATTACATATAATGTTCGTTTTTAATGAAGTTCATTTTGTTATGAAAAATTGGTACGGCGAGATGTTAGAACGAACTTTCATTTCCTCCAATGAATTGTGCGGCAGATTTTTTTTTTTCATTTTTGGCACTTCTTTCTCAAACGCTCGATTGGTCGACTACAATGCACCAAATTAGAAAAATCACACATATTATTGGTTGACCGTATAATTATTTACGGTCGATATATATATATATATAAAGTGATGGAAAAAGCGCTAAGAAAGTCAAAGTTTAAATTATTATTTTTTGTATCGATCTCGAAAAAGTACTCATAATATAATTAAATTTCAGTAATGGTGGCCTGAGTGGTTTAACAAATTTTCAAAGTAAGAAAAAATATGGTCCTCTGACACCACCACCGTGTATCTATTTTGATCAGACAACTTTCGTTAATAGAATAAAAATAGAGAGGAGAGGAGAGGAGAGAAGGTATCCAAAGCCCACTTTACCCCGTGACCTGTCTTCTTCTTCTTCTTCTTCTTGGTGGCCAGTTTCTCCTTTAGAAAGATTTGATGGTAAACTCAATATCATGGGGGCTCTGTTTATCACCATCAATAATCAATCATAGTAATCATGAGTAATCAATCAATCAATCACCCAAAAAAGCTAAGTGAGATTACCACCACCACCTCCAACCACATAAATACTAGTGTTTGAAAAATCTAATTCTTTAACTGGATTAATGTTGGTAAGAATGGGGGAGGGGGGGACAGACTTGTCAGGAGATTCCCCTGAGAGTTTGAAAAAGTTGTCAGTCCCTCCTCTCCACATATCCATAACACGAGGAAGCAAAAAGCAAATCAATCAATTTCCTCCACTTTTTATTATTGCTACTGTTACTTTTCCCTAGAAAAAAAAAATTATCTCCTCATTTTTTAAAAATAATTGGTCATTCCACGGTGATCCAACGGCGGCGCATCATTAATTTTTTTTAAAATTTAATCCTTACAAGTGATTAAGGAAAAAAAAGCAAAAAAAAAAAAACTATATTTAGAATTTGGCTAAGCAATAAAGTAGTGAGGAATTTTCCTTTTTATTAAAAAAAAAGAATTTTATTATTCGTAACGATTTTCGAAACTTTATTTCGATTAATTCGAACTCGATTCGAATAGAATACCCGATTATAGATAGTGAGTCATTCAACAAGTATAGTTACGAATAATAAATTTCGAATTCAAAACCTCATTTAACGAAATCCAAACCCCTTAATAATCGGACAACCTCGTGTTAGTAAAAAAAAAGAAAAAGAGCAGTTATTAAACGTGGTGTATTGTTGGTTTATTACTGGGGACAAGGCATAGGATTCCCTCCTCCTCCACCATCCCCTGCAGACTCAGAGAGAGGGATAATTCCTCTACACCCTCAGTCACACCTCCCCATAAAAAATAAAACACAAAATATTTTCTTTAAAAAACATTTAATTAAATTTCTGATGCAGAAAAATGAATTAATCCACGAAAAAAATAAATAAATCTACCCCCTTTTTCGAAAAGAGTTTAGTTGTATCATTTATTGTACACGTGTCTAGATTAATGTCTGGCCTGGCGGTGGTGTTTTAATTCTATTGTTTTTCTTTAATTAAAAAAGATAAAAAAAAATGTTATTGGATTTTCTTCAATTAATAAAAAGGAAATCCCCGAAAAGACGGTAAAAACGTCGACGTATAAGAAAGGAGCACGACACCACACAGGCAGAGGCCCCTCCTTCTTTCCTCGTCCATTTGTCCGAAACATACCTTCCCCCCGCCCATCGTCGAATTCCTCGTGCCCGCCATCAGGGGAAGGGAAGGCACGGGAAGATGGGGAAGTACCTGAAGAAATCCAAGCCCACCACCGACGTCTCCCCGCCCACTTCCTCCTCCCTCCTCACCATGGGAGTCCGCACCCGTGCCAAGACCCTCGCCCTCCAGCGCCTCTGTCAGGAGACCCTCCCCGACCCCCACTCCGATCCTGACCTCTGTTACCTTCAGCTACGTAACCGCAGGCTCCAGAAGACCAGTGCCCCTGTTCCCAAGGGGAGGCAGAGGAAGTCCGGTGGTCAGGGGTCTCGCCCCGAGGACGACGACGAGGAGGAGGAGGAGGGAGAGGACAAGGGTGGGTATCTGAACGTTAGCGTCGAGGGTTCTTTCGGGGAGAACGATTTGGAGTTCGATGCAAGAGACAGGTTCGGCCCTCGAATTGGGATCCTCGACTCGATTTTTTTTTTTTGGTTTGGGGTTCTTCTTGTGGTGTTTCCGGTTGTTCTTGTTGCTTGATGAAATGTGATTTGCGTTTGTTTTGGGATTGTGGGTCGGCGTAAAGGTCGTGTCTTGGGTTCTTTAGTGATCCCTTTTTAGGCACGGGGTTGCATGACGAGGACTGGTTGGCAGTTGTCATTTTGTTCCTCTGTAGAGACAGAGTTTGAGATTGCTGTGAGCGGTTGTGAGGATTTCCGCCGTGGAGGTAGGAATTTTCAGTTTGCCCAGCGTGGTTTTGGTTGTAGCAGGTTTGTTCAGTGGCTCAATGTTTTCTTCTGGGTTATCTTGGCCCGGTAGTGGATTTGGAACTGGGAAAGCAAAGAAGGGGCTGAGAAATTTTTTGAATGTCGACTCACTTTTCTTATGGTTTCCGAACGAACCTTGCATGTTGAGATTGTTCTGTGTCAAGTTATTCTTTTTCTGTGTGGAGTCATTCTTTGTGAGCAAGCATGTTGATTAATTGCTAGGAAAGTTTTCCTCTTTGATCCTTAAACTCATGTGGCTTACAGTTCCTGTGGTATCTTGAACCTCGCCCTTTACTTTACTTTAGGTATATGCCATCATAATGTCTTTCTCTTGCTTTTGATTTTCGCCCTTTAAGACCTTCGAGTCGATTTCTTTTTCAAGTGAGTTGTTCTTATTCTTAGACAAGATACTTTATTATTCAGATGGCTTATAATTGCGGCCTTTTCGTTTTCTCTTGTCACTTTGTTCAAAAAATATGGTTACAATTGTCAAAATTTCTTCTGTTAAACTAGTTTTGTTTGTTACTGGGAATGGATGCCTAATTGGTTTTCACAGGGAGTGGATCCATTACTTATGTTGGAAAGTGACTTTGATACTGGGATGCCTTGTTCAGAGAGAGTTAAAAAATTATTAACTTTACCCTCACAAGCTTTCAGTTTCCAGAAAATGAACTGACAACATGACAGTCTCCTCCTTGGATCGGGAAGACCGAGTTAGTGTTAATTAGCAGATGTTGCCAATATGTAGATGCTTCCTTAAATATATGTTTCCTCTGAATGGCAAAGGTGGCAGGCAGTAGATGGAAAATGAAATCGTAGTTTAAATTACATAACATTGGAATCTGTGTTTTTCTTTCACCCTTTCTTTCTTAGTATTTATTGGATAAAGCTATTTTTAGTGGGCTTTGATGCAGATGGTGCCCAAACTGGGATATTTCCTTACATCGACAGTTGTTATATCTGACTTTGGGTTTTCTTCACAACTAAATTTTGATCGTTGCATGAATTCTTATCTTAACTCGGTTGTAATCAATGCAGGAGCACCAGGGAGAGTACACCGTGCAGTTTTGGTGGAGGCTCAGACGCTATCCTGATCCCTGGATCCACAACCAGAAGGAGGAGCTCGATTTCTTCTCGGAGAATAACCAATGACTTGCTCAGGGGCATCCCAACAACACAGGAGATTGAGGAGTTCTTCGCATCCGTGGAAGAACAGCAGAGAAAATCCTTCATCGATAAGTACGCCTCCTCATCTTCTACTCTCGCAGGGAGAACATACTCTACGTGGACCCAGACTTCAATTCCGAGCTGACAAAAAAAAACGGTTCTTCCTTTGCTTGCAGGTACAACTTTGACATCCTGAATGACACTCCACTACCTGGTCGCTATGAGTGGGTTGAAGTAGTGCCATGACGTTCCTCGCTCAGCAGGGAGAACAAAATCTTACAGGGGGGGCGGGTCTAATCTGTAACTTCTTAACAAAGGTCGGAAGAAAGGAAGAACACAAACCAGGTGGTAATAAAGCAGCTGATGCTTTTTCCCTCCCTCTTAGTGATGAAGGATACCATCATTTCTTAGCAAAAAAAGGCGTTTTAGGTGGGGGCAGGCAGTTCTTAGTTTAGTTTAGTTTAGGTCTTTGTTTCATTTTAGAGAAGAATATCCAGTAGCTAGCTGCATGTACGCTGGTATATCCTCTTTTGGTTCTTTTCTTCTCTTTGGACTCTTTCTTTTTGTCAATATGTAGGAAGGGAGGCAGGAGTTTGAACTTAAATCAATGCTTTTGTTTTTGTCTGTTGTTAATATTTTTACATTTATCATTCGACTTCGCCCACTTAGTTTTGTTTTATTTTATGCAGTTTTTTACCCTCCCTCCACCATCTTTACCCCCCGGTGATAAATAACGGTGGCGAATGTGAAAGTGATGTTTCTGAGCACATGTTTCTGCACGTCATTCATTTCATTCACAGCAGACAAAATGCTTTTAATCACCCATCATTCATGTCCAACCCTAACCCAGTCTCCAGCATATTTCTTACATTTTTCTAACCTTTTCCAATCTCCAGAGAGTTTTTTTTTTTTGGCCAAGCTAGATCTCTCAGGACTATCATTGATTCACAGAAACTAGGATGCAAAAACCAGCCCCATCATCATCGAGTTCTCTAGATTTAGGGAAAGAAATCACCCTCTTCATCCTCAAGAACAAGTGGGAGAGAATCCAGTACAATTTCCCATGTGGGTTTTTTCCCCCAAAACATTTTTATTGAATTTTTTTGTATCCCACTGAGAAAAGTGAGCGCCCATGATTTCAACTCATTCACTTTTTCAATAAGAAAACCCCCCCGGTTTCACCCCCTCCAGCCCCAGATCAGTTCCTTTGCCTGCTGCAATTTCCAGTCATTCATTCATTTCATTCATTCACGGGCGCAGCTCAGAGATCTCGCTTGTATGGGGGGAGGAGGAGGCGGGTAAAATCGAGTAAAACCCTGAAAGTGTCAGACAGGGAAACCTGAGGCCCAGGAAGTAGTATTCTGCAATACACCCTCCTCCCACCACCAGTGCTTGCCAAAGGCCGCTTGTAAGGGTGGTGGGTGGGTGCCTGACAATCCATTCAGGATTTGTGCTTCTGCATCATTAATACTTGCAGAGGTCTCTGAATGTAATCACGCGTTTTCAAAAAAAAGGAAAGGAAAAGAAATGAGTGTCCAGCGGAAAGAGAGGATCAGAAAGTTAGAAAGTTTCTGACCAGTGGTGCATGCAGCCTGTCTCTTATACACATCTAGATGTGTATAAGAGACAGCCATAACTCACTATGTTGTACGAGTAGTACACTCCCCTACTATTGATCGGACGCAGTGCAGCAGATTCTCAAATCGGACAGTCTGGTAATAAATTTTCACAACTGGTGATCTGAGGTTATAATTGCACTACAGCTGTCTAATGTTAAAGTTTGTTCAAACCAAAGCAGCAGCCGAGAGATAAACAGCTAAACTCTGCATTTCTGACGAAAATATCTCGAGGACGCCAGGAATTTATTGAACAAATAGAAGGAATAGCAAGTTCCTCCATCAATTCTGTGTTGCTGTTACAGAAAGCCGGCCGGAGGTGGTGGGGTGGGGGGAACCACTAAGCAACTAGCCAAAACACCAAAAAATAAATGACGACTAGAATCAATCCAGAGTTAGGATTGCATCACCTTGAGCATCTGGGCACGCTACCTTTCCCAGGACAAACATCTGTGCAACAGTTTGGCAAAGAGAAAGTTCCCTTCTCTTGGCAGACGGGATCCTATATACTTTTAAATCTCTTCCAAAAGTGTTGATCAGCCCAACCATTTAGTCTCCACAAGCAGAACCTACGAAGCTAGAAGGAAATCTTCCAGTTTTGCATAAGTAATCTGGGAAAATAAGTAAAACCTCGGTTCAATATCACTAATATCAGAAGTATAAGACGTATAAATACATGTATACATGTCTAATATGCATATGTATATGCTGGGTGCATGTGGGAGGGTTTAAATGTACAAAGAAGGTTTAGAGATTTAATTCCACTTACAATTGGTTCAGCCAGTTCCAATAGAAAAATCCAAGAGCTGGCCTTTTATAGAGTGGGTTCTTGGGCTGTTGAAGGCATGGATTCGGACATCTCCACTTCAAAACCATTGCCCACCGTTGTCTTCCCACCCTCATTTTTCATTTCATTCAGTCTAGCTAACTTTATAGCGCGCAGCTCATATCTGGTCACAAGCAAGCTACATGTTGAGACTTAACAGTCCATAGAGTAAAAGTACTGAAATTACAGGATATGACCTTTCATAAATATATCCGAGAGAAAGAAAAGAAGCAACCCATTTTCCATATCGTGATCTGATAGAATGCATACGAACTCGTCGTACTGAGATGAAACAGATTACATTGTTGTAAACATGGTGATTATTCTGCTGTGACATTAATTGCAGTATGAATCAGCAATACACCAATATGTAGCATTTACCAACCAATCCCTGATACTCACATACGCATTCATAATTTTTAAGGCACGGGACTTTCGTCCTCAATTGATAATGAGGCATCTCAATTCAAAGTCATGTACTAAAGCTCGAGAACTTACTCAGCCACATGGCTCCTGACTAACATGAAGTAGATCTGCCAGAATCGGAGTTCCTTCATCTGGCGAGGGCAGAGCACATATCTAAGCTGTGTTAATTCCTGGATAATAAGTAAAAGAGGAAATCACGTCGTATCAAAATTCAAAAAATAAAAAATTATTATTTGATTTTGCTGCAGATGCACTAATCAATAGACAAATCGGTCCCCAGATATTCCACCAAATTCACGATCGCAATCACCGAGAGAAATGGCCAAGTGACTCTGCTAGTGTGAGCCGCACAACTAACTGTCTTACTTGGGCTACTATTCACAATACCGACAATTTGACCTAGTTTCAGCAATCTGACAGTTTAACTTGGATAAGAACAGCGATCACCCAACCAAGGACCAAATGTGCTAAATAAATCATACATAACACAATAAACTACACCAGTGGGACAACAAATCAAGAGCAACAAACCTTGACTCGGGCGAGGGCGAGAGTGGCATGCTTCTCCTGCCATTCAGAGAGATCTCTCTTGTGATTGCCCTCAGCAGTTGCCCCACTCTCAATGTCTCTCCCAGGTTCATCGCCATCTGCAGGACCAATCAATCAATCCCTAACCTTTCCGATCCTACTGCCCAACCGAACGCCAAATCAGTAAACCCCAGAAACATTCACCCAGGACCCACAAATCAAAACCACTCCTTTTCCATGAATCCACCACTCAAATCCAATCCCACAGCACTACCCCGAAAAAAAAAACGAACTTGCCCTGAAGAGGGAAACTCTTGAAGGTGTCCACGGTGAAGGCGCTGACAAAATCGACCAACTTGTCCGTGATCCCGTACTCTTCCAAATCGGATAGCTTCAACCGGGGCTGCTTCTTCGAAGGCTGGGGAGGATCCTTGGCCTTGGTGGGATCAGCGGTGGAGGTGGCGGCCGCCTTGCTGCTGTCCTTGAGCAGCGCTTTCCTAAACCATGAAGACCAGTCCATCTGCGTGGGACCTCTTCTCTAACGCAACTCCCCCTCCAACAATCGAGGCACAAACACCCCCATTCAGATCCGGATTCCGGCTCCATCCATCCACCGGAGCAGCAACAGCATGCATGTGCTCGTTCGGGCCGGGCCAACCTGGCCCATATTCCAGGTCGAACTTGTCCTAAAATCCACCAACTCGTTTCAAACAAACAAGAGCGTGTGTACTCTGGAGACAAACTTACAACCCACCCATCTGCCCCATCATCTTCGTAAGTTTACCACACGGCATCATCGAATGCCGACGCAACGCGTTACCGACCGGTAGTACCACATTGCCGCGCGGGGCCTTCTCGTATAAGCTAGCTATAGTTTCGGTTGTAAAATGGTGCGTTGAGTAGGGATTGCGAAGTTTCACGTACTTGGGTTTATTCTCCTGGTTTGAAAAGGAACATCTCGTGTGTTGCACAGGGAAAAGAAAAGAAGCAAAAAGATAAGGATGTGAGAGTAGTAGGAGGAACATCATGTCAAAAAAATTTTAATATTAAACAACTTGTTAACAATTGGTGGAGATGAATTACGTGAGGGGCTATGGCTGATCTTATTTTAGTACAAAAAAATGAATGAGGGATACCCCACTAAAGTTAGATGGATGTGATGGGATGATAATAATACTACTAATGATAATTATAACGTGACTTTTAACGAAGGGCAAACACCCCACCATCGCCCAATGACACCATTCCCATTTAACCATATTACCAAATAAAATTTGGCGGGATGATGATGCAAATTTATTTAGCACCTTTTTCTCATGAAATGTAAAAGGTGAAAAGGAAAAGGGACGTGTGAATAGGCAGGCAGGCAGAGATGATGGTGGTGATAAGTGAAAGGGGCGACACGCGCAAATCATAACGCTCCCCAACCCATGCCAATGACAATGCCGATATCTGTCGATAGTTGGAAATCATTACCATAATACCAAAAAAGTAACGTCTTCTTCTTATGAAGATAGTAATTCTTTTCTTTGGTAAGAGAATGTAAATGGGGCTGTACATAAAATTGTTATCACGTGACCACGGGGGAATAATATAGTTTTGTTGGTTGTTTCGCGATTTAATTTCGAAATTAAATGTGGTAGAAGGCGAAATATTTTTACGACCTATAATTATTTTGTACACAAATTAACTACACTAATTTGGGTGGACCACTCCACACGTACTTTTTGTTTTGATTTCCTTTTCGAATGGAGAAGACAAAAAAATAAGTTGTCGAGAAGGAAGGAAAAAAGCCCCATCCCCCTTTGCTATTTGATTGCCTTGTTTTTCCCTTGACCTCTACAAAAACAACACACACACACACAGCCTCCTGTCCCTCCTCCTTTTGAGAAATCTTTATTGCAGATGAAAATCTTCCTGTTTCAGACACCATTAGTAGTCCAGTCCCACCCCAGTTGATAGCAACACTTGACTTGCAGGAAGGGAGAAAGAATAGTTTTGCAATAAAATACCAACGCCTGTCTCACTCTCTCTCCCCTCACATTCCCATCGGCCTTTGATTTTCTGAATATCTTTTCAGAATGGAGAAGAAGCATCATTTCATGGATCAACAGCAGGTGCTGTTGTCAAAGTGTTCGAGGCAAAGATACAACGAATGGTATTAGATTTTGATATTATTCTTGTTTTTTTTTTTTGTTTTGATTGTTTTTCTGGGCGCGTGAGAATTTGTCCTGATTTTAGGGCAATGTTTTTCGGTGTTTGTTTGTTTTGTAAGGATATTCAGGGATGTTCCGAGTGATATCACCATCGACATTGGAGGGACTACCTTTGCTTTACACAAGGTTCTTTGTCTTGTTCACGAAATTCTCTTTCTACTGGCGATGGTTTATCCTCTCTCGATTCGTTCCATGTTAGAATGTGGCTGATGAGTGGTTTTTGGATGGAAACGGGTCCCCAGTTCCCGCTCGTCTCACGGTGCGGCAAGATCAGGAAGCTCGTCGCGGGACACCGGGATACGGATGTTTCGCGAGTCGAGCTACTTGTCCTGCCCGGAGGCCCTGATTCCTTCGAGGTCGCGGCGAAGTTCTGCTACGGGACCAACTTCGAGATCACGCCCGGGAATGTCGCTCAGCTCTGTTGCGTGTCGGACTATCTTGAGATGACCGAGGAGTTCTCTAAGGACAACCTCGGCTCACGGGCGGAGGAGTATCTTGAGTGTGTGGTTTGCCGGAGCCTTGAGATGAGTGTTGAGGTCCTCCGGCAATGCGAGGGGTTGATCCCTCTCGCGGATGAGCTGGGGATTGTTGGGAGGTGCGTGGATGCGATTGCGTCGAAGGCTTCTACTGAGCAGATAGCGTCCAGCTTCTCGAGGTTGGAGTACAGCAGCTCAGGGAGGCTTCAGATGAGCAAGTCGTCCAAGTGCGACAGCGACTGGTGGATCGAGGATATCTCGAACCTGAGGGTGGATTTTTATCAGAGGGTTGTGTTGGCGATGAAATGTCGGGGAGTGCGTCCCGAGAGCATCGGGACGTCGCTCGTGAACTATGCCGAGAAGGAATTGACCAAGAGGTCGAGCCTGTGGACTCAGCCAGCAGGGCAAAGATCGGAAAGTCTTGAGGACCACGAGAAGCTCGTGGTGGAGACGATTGTGAGCCTATTGCCAGTTGAGAAGCAAGCTGTTACGCTCAACTACCTCTTCGGTTTCCTCCGAAGCGCGGTGATGCTTGACTCTGCAGTTGGATGCAGGCTTGATCTCGAGAGAAGGATTGCCTCGCAGTTGGAGATGGCCTCTCTTAACGATCTCCTGATTCCGTCATTCAAGCACTCGGGCGACACTCTCTTTGACGTGGATACGGTCCACAGAATACTAGTCAACTTCTCGCAGCAGGAGCTTAGCGACGATGAGGAGGACGACATGGAGGACAGGTCCATCTTCGAATCAGATATCCCACGTTCTCCATCCCAGAGCTCATTGTACAAAGTCGCAAAACTCGTGGATAATTTCCTTGCTGAAATCGCCCCCGATGCGAACCTCAAGCTCTCTAAGTTCATGGTGATCGTGGAGGCCTTACCTATGCACGCTCGCACTATTCATGATGGATTATATCGAGCCATTGACATCTATCTAAAGGTACGGCTTTCCACCCACACTCATTCAATCCATTACAAATCTTGCTCTGAGCAGCACGTTGTTTCGCAATGCGACAGGCTCATCCAGCTTTACTAGAGTCGGACAGGAAGAGGCTCTGCAAGCTTATCGATTTCCAGAAGCTCTCCCCAGAAGCCGGCGCCCATGCCGCACAGAACGAACGCCTTCCCCTCCAATCGATCGTTCAGGTACTCTACTTTGAGCAATTGAGGCTAAGGAATGCCCTATGCTGCTCGCACGATGAGGACGAACCGAGATCTATGCACCAGTCCTGGCGAATTGGCAGCGGAGCGCTCAGTGCAGCCATGTCTCCCCGGGACAACTACTCATCGTTGAGGCGAGAGAACCGGGAACTGAAGCTCGAGCTCACACGCCTAAGGATGAGGCTCAGCGATCTCGAGAAGGATCACGTGTGCATGAAGAGGGACATGGAAAAGTCGGGCTCCCGCAAGTTCATGAGCTCGTTCTCAAAGAAAATAGGCAAGTTCGGTGTATTCGGATATGGTTCCTCTAGAGGATCAAGTTCTCCTTCGAAACCATCTCCAAGAACTGATTCAAAGATGGTCGAGAGGGCATACGCAAGTGCAGACTAGATTGTACCACATTTGTTTTATGATGCCATTTTGTTGGGGTTGATGATGCAAAGGTCACTTTAGGCCGGAGCAACTCAGTGATGACCGATTCCCGGCTTCATCGGACACGACTGTATAATGCAAAGCCGCAGCTAAGGTAACAAAATCTCGAGAAGAATGCCGAAATCTGATCCTGTCAAAGGACAGACCTCCAAACCGACGGTACATTGTAAAATCCATGGGATCTCAAAAAGAAAAGCTCAAACTGCAGATTTCGCAGGGAAAACGTAAATAGATTTCATTATCGGGGTCTCAAGCCGAAGCTGATTTGGTGTAGAAACGAATCCCGACCGCCACGCCCAGGATCACCAGGGGAACCAGTAACTGAAGCAGCCTTACGACGAATTCCTTAGTCTTATCCTGGTTGTAATGAGGCTGTTTTGGAGGGGTATATTCTGTTTTCTCAGGGATGGTGGACTGATTGATGTGGCCAACGAAGAATTCATCCATCATCGCCACGGCGGTGCTGCTGTGCCCAATATCCTCGAAATCACTGGTCGCATCCTTTCCTGCAAGGCAGCGATACATATAAGATTCTTCCACAATCACGCTAAAGCAACACTTAACTTTCGCCACGACATGGAGGACCGAGAACCTGTCGCTGACAGAATAACGTCATCGCCGCCGGGATGGTCAAGCAGGAATTTGGTGACATCATAAACCTGTTGGGAAAGCTCCACAGTGTGAGTAAAATCGAAAGGAGATACAGGGAAACAGGGATGAGAAGGGGAAGTAAAGGGACCTTGCCGTGGACGACGATCCAGCAGTCGTGGGGGGAGTTGTGCTGGGAAACCTGGGACAAGGTGTAAACCTTGGAGCTGGAACTCATGGTTGGTGGGGGTGATGCAGAGGACTGTCGATGTATAGCAAAAGAAGGAAGTCGAGGCCTCTGTGTCAATGAAAGAGAGAGTAGGTGGATTGTTGTTGTTGTTGTAGTTGGGAGGGATGAAGATTGGAAGGGTTTGGTGAGGAGGAGGGTCAAAGGTCATAATAAATTAATAGTGGAAATGAGATTGGGAAGGTAGTTGTCGTTGTGGTAGGTAGGGTTTGAAGGTTGCCAGCCGTCATCTACGCCCAGAGGAAAACGTCGACAGCAGGGTTCGAACCTGCGCGGGCGTATCCCAACAGATTTCAAGTCTGTCTCCTTAAACCACTCGCACATATCCAGAGTGTGGATGACGCATACTCATAATTTAAATGATCATAGAGAAGGCCCCGACGAGAGATTAATATTACTCCTGCTCTAACCCAAAAGTCAATGCTTCTTAAAACAATAGTGAACAAACCGAGAATTGTTCCTCCTTATGGTTGTCCCCAAAACAATTTTGGCTTTTACGGCTGCGAGTTTCAGTATTACCGTTTTACGGCAGTTTTCTTCTAACCCTTTCGTAATCTCAATATTAACCCAAAATTAATCCTTCAAGACTAATTTAGGAAAGTTTACTTAAGCGGCTCTGATACCAATAATAATACTGAAGATTCGGCGAAGAAAATCTACTCTAAATAAGAGTTAGATATCAGCATGCTAGATATTCTTCAGAATAGCCATGAATCGGCCTTAAGCGGTTTTTCCCAATTGTCTTTGTCGTCGGCGTTCCACCAACCTCAAATACTCGTTTGAGTACTTTGAACTTGCCGTAAATCCGAGATTGGACTTACCTTCAAGGAAGTATTCCTCGAATTCACTCTGAACTAGAGTTAGTTCTTCTAATTTCTTAGAATAACTTCATACTGCGGATGGTCTTCCTCCTCCCTTAACGTGCTAGTAATCAATGCCGTGGCATATTTTGGTCCATACCCTAGGCATCCGAGTATGTACCTTACCAACATAGGCAGTGGTTCCATACACTCTGGTTCAGATCTGTCGATCTCCAGGATATCCACGAACCCAGCATATACGTAAGGTGCTGCTACTCCCACCATGTCTGAGTGTATTCTCAGAGACGGCCACTTCCCCGATATCCAATGTAGATACGGTTGAAGTACAGTGTTCTCCTCGAGCGAGGATTCACTCATGTCTACTACTAACTTTGGGACTTCATAACTCTTGACTTCCCCTAGTATTATCGACATAGTTGTGGAGAAAATCTGCTGTCTCTCTTTTTCGACTTTGGATAGCTCCTCCTCACCTGAAGCCATAATTGATAGCTTATACTCCAGGTCTTTGATGTACTCAATTGTCTTCTTCGCGAAAAACTCAACTTGGCGTTTATCATCATGTTTGATGCCACCCATGAGTCCTCCACAGACCACAGACGCATCCCAACTTAGGGATTCATTATCAAATGAGTCTTGATCAAAAAACCAGGATCCTCCCAGATCCCCTTGGATTTCTCCAACATGGCCTTTGCCATCGTGACTTTCATCACCGTGAGCGTTCTCACCAGACTCCTTGACCGAGTTTTTTACAGGAATTACTTCCTCAAGGTTCTCCTTTTTCTCCAGAGTTCCTTCCAACGATGCATAAGCACTTCCAAAATCGAAGTATTGCTCACACTCCATCGCAGCCGCTTCCTCCGGTTCTGCCCTTGGTTCAGGGTCTACCTCTTGGATTGGCTCGCCAATTAAGGCCTTGAACTTAGCCTCTTCCTCAGCATACTTTGTTTCCATCTTCTCTTTCTGTTCCTCCTTGCTTTGTAACAAAGCCTTGTAGGTTTTCACAGCTTGATTAATGGAAATTTTTTGCTCTTTGGCCAAGTGGTTGCGGCAGTAATTAAACTGCTCCATGGTCAAAGGAGACCACCAAGGTTCTTCGACCTTACCGTCCTTCTTAGGACCTTCTTTTACAGAATCATCCCTCTCGGGTCCAGAAGACCTAAGCCTCTTGGCTTTCCTCTTCTTCCTGGCTTTCTCTTGTGACTCAGCCTTTGCCTTGTCTTTCAGATCTGCCATTTTCACATTTCCTTTGGAGCTTTCCTCCTTTGGATCTGCCATCTTCTTTTGAAGATCAATCTTCACGTCTCTTTCAGAGTTGGTTTTACCCTTCTCTTTCAGCTCCGTCTTCCCTTCCTGGGAAATTTTTGCTTTACCCTTAGAATTGGCTTTTGCCTTTTCCTTGGGTTCAGTCATCCCCTTCTGGGAAACAATCTTCGCTTTTCCCTCAGATCCAGCCGCAGCTTCTTTGAGATTAGCCATCTCCTTCTGGAGATCTTGTTTCGCCTTACTCTTGGAGTCAGTTTTTGCTTTCTCCTTAAGTTCAGCCTTCCCCTTCTGGGAATCCGCAGTTTTCAGCTTCTTGGGACATTCGTAAGAACGATGTCCTAGTTGCTTACATTGCCAGCAGAGAACTGCTGCCTTTGTTCCTGAAATGGAACCAGCATCACTATGCTCACTATCTCCCTTGTTAGGACATACCTTTTGGGAGTGTCCTTCTTTCTTGCATCCCCAGCATATCTTTCTCTTTGCAGCAGGATCCATCTGCAGAGTTTTTAGAAAGAGAGGTGTTTGCAAGTTCTCTAGAGAGAGAGTCAGCTATTATGTTGTGGTCGGACTGAATGTATTCGACCTCATATTTATAATAGCTAAACCATTCTTGCAACCTTAAGAGTCTAGTTTGCCTAGCATCCTTAAGGTTCAGACTCATAAACCTTTTTACATAGGTCGAGTCAGAGCGCACTAAAAATTCTTTCGGTGCCAAAAAGATGTAAAAAGCTTTTATTCCGTATTTTAAGGCTAATACTTCCTTTTCATGTATCGGGTACCGTAGTTCATACCCCTTGAAGCTTCCCGACCAGTATTTGCACACTGGTTCTGGTTTTCGTCCTTTAATTTTAAGGACTGCCCCCCAATATTCTTCAGAAGCATCAACTTCCAAGACTAACTCATCTTTATCATATGGTAAAGCGAGTTGTGGCAAATTCTTCACCTTCGCTTTAATCCTTCTAATAGATTGAGTATCTTCATCTTCCCATATCCAAGGATTAGTAGAAGAAGTTTTCTTCGAAATCCTACTTAGATTTCGGGAAAGATCTTTCACAAACTTTCTTGCATAGTTATCGCATCCACAAAATCTTTGGACTTGCTTTCTATCCTCAAGTCTGTCAAGAAAATCAACTATTTTCTCAGCAATATGACTTTGCAGCTTAATTTTTCCCTGCTCAATCTCCATGCCTAGAAAATTAACTGACTCCCTAAACCATTCTATCTTCTTTTCCGATAGAATCATACCTTCCTGTCGGAAGACATCAGTCACTTTATCTAGGTGCCTTATGTGGTCGTCCTCAGTCTGACTGTAGACTAACACATCGTCAATATAGACCGCACAAAATTTTCGGACCTGCTTGAACGCATTACCCATTTTGCGCTGAAAAACGCCTGGAGCATTCTTCAGGCCGAACGGCATAACCAGCCATTCAAACATTCCTTGCGGAGCATTGAAGGCAGTTAGAGGAACCGATTCTTCCTCCATCTTGACTTGCCAGTAACCACTTTTCAAGTCAAACTTAGAGAAGAACTTTGGTTGGCTCAGACTTACCCTATCAATTAGATCTCCCGCAGTGGGAATCTTATAGCCATCGTCCTTTGTAGCTTTGTTAAGCTGACGATAATCTATAACCATTCGTGCTTTACCTCGCACCTGCTCGGCATGATTAATAACCATAAAGGCAGTACTAGAATGTGGACTATAACTGTCCCTAATCAAGCCTTTTCCAAGCAACTCAGGAATTTGTTTGTCAAACTCCTCAATCATTTCAGCCGTATACGTGATGTTTCTGGCTCTTATGATGGTTCCGGGATCCTTTAATTCTAGTCTAGCCCTTAGGCCATTCCGACTCCATAATTTTAACGGATCTTCGCTAAAATTATCGGCAAGTTTTACCAGGAACTTATCCCATTTTGTTCCGGTTAACTGTACAGCCATACACACTTCTTGTTTTAGAAACAAGTCGTCATACCAGTTGGAACTCCTGGTATTCGTTGGAGAAAACAGGGTTTGTTCCCATGAATCGTTCTCATCCAACCGTATATACCGTATATCACCACGTTGAGCTCGCACTCTGAAAGCTTTTTCACATGATTAATTACCACAATACTCAGTCCGTTTTACCGGATAGAACCCAAATTTTAACCTCAACTTAGGTTCTTCTAGAATACTGATTGTTACTCCACCGATGGACACATGATGGACATCCTGCACAAAAGGTAGGTTTTCCTTTTGTCCTTTCAGAAATGCATTACCAATTATGATGTCTGCCTCTAATAAAGGATGGGCCAGGATTTCTTTTATGATGAACTGTTGTCCATCAATAAAGACAGGCACATTATTGGCCTGATGGCTGACTATTGTCGCCATTCCATCTACGTTTACCATGTGGATGGGTTTCTGCAGTGGCTTCCACCACTCATCTGGTAGAGCGTTGAGTCTAGCACAAGTTACGCTACACCCAGTGTCTATCAAGGTATCCAAAGAATACTCGTAGTATCCAGGAAACTTGAAAGTTAGAGCCACGTATGTGCTCAAATCTTCCTTCCTGACACTAAACCCTATATTCTTAGGAACTTCCTAGGATGGTTCTATCATCCTCCAAATCTCGTCTATTGGTATAGACCTCTGCTCGGCTATTTGCTCAATAACCCTACAGACTTCAGGAATACTAGATAAACAGTTATCCAGATAGGTAACTCTCAGCATCCGTATTGATTCCTCTCTCGTTTGATCTACCGGATCTTCATAGACCGGTAATGACACCTGTCTATATCTTACGATTCTACCCGTATGTTGAGACGGGGTCCTCGAATCTGTAGACCTTCGAGACATTTCTTCTATTAGTGGTGGAGCAGATGCTTCTGCTGGTCGGGACACAATTATGTCTTCTCCCACATCACTAGCTCTAGAAGAAACTTCAGAGAGCGTATGAGACCTTGGCTCTCTCAGGAGTGGCATCCTCATAGGCAGATGCCTATCAGCTCTAAAACTATCTCTAGACGGTTCACCCAACATTAAAGTAATCTCATTACCTCTCTGTCGGATATTCGCCGCACTAATCGGTCTAGAGCTACTACCAGGCTCAGTCATAACCCAATTTCTTGGCCAGGTCAACTCTAGCGGGTTTACCTCTCGCCTGTGAAATTGTTGGTAGTTATTATGACCTTCTTCGAACAAATCGGTAAGTCTCGAGATGTTCCTCACACCAGGATTAGTGGTATTTACCAATCGGTAAATCACTCTAGTGTGATACGCCAAAAACTTGGCCTGGGAATTCATCCTGTCCATATTCATTGATTTAATTCTTAAGGTCAATGAATTTCCCAAACAGCGATCGTTCAGGGCCATCATGAAATTGGGATGGACCTGGAACCATACAGGGCCGTGTGCAAGGTTGGCCTGTATTCCTGATATCAGCTGATCTCTAAACTCTCGCCATCGTTTATCGATCACTGCCGCTACCACAGGACTATCCGCTGGTAGATGAAACAATGGAATTAATCCTACTTGGATCAATCCTATGTGTATATAGTTATATACACCTCTCGCACGTTGCATGGTTTCCCTAATACGTTGTACGTTGAGTAATGGGATATCCAAAGTCTCAAGTTCCGTACTTGTAACTTGAGCCGTTGCTTCTGTTTGTGAGATGGCTATTATCGATCTAAAATTAAATCTCGATACGTTATAGACTTCCCTCACATTAACATTGGGCAACCTCCATTCTAGCACCGACTGGGATGGATCTTTGTACTGGTGAGATTCCTTCAGTACCCGATTCGATGCTTCCAAAAGAACCATCTCATCACCATCTCCATTTTGCTCTGCTCTCATCATGAACAGATGCATTTTCCAGATATCAGAATCTTCTTCCGAGTCTGTATCATAATTAGATAACACTTCGTAGATAGATTCTACTTCCGAGTCTAAGTCTGAAATATCCTGCTCATCTATTGGTTCATAAGCCAGGACTTCTTCCTCATGACTCCTGTCATCCAGAAATACCATTCGGAGTCTTTCCCTCCTTTGGTTCTTCTGAGGACATGTATCCGCTTTGTGGGCTTTTGACCCACAAAACCAGCAACAATTGTAGTTGCTCAACGGCTTACCCTTCGGACATTTAGGTTCTCTGCCATGCTTACGCTTAAAGGCTTCGATCCTATCTTTATCCTTCAGGTTAGTCCGTCTCCTCACAAACCTCCTCGGTTTGTAAGCAGGGCCTCCTCTCTGTTTTTTCTGGAGGTCTCTCTTTGGCCAAACTTTCCTTTTGTTGTATCCAACAAACTTTTTCTTCCTTGGAAAGTTTCTTGTTCTCACAGATTCTGTTTGAGTATCACATCCATACCTCCCTGGTACATACTCAATCTGCGAACAACAGCTCTTGTTCAGGTAGGGCAGCTTCTTAGCTGCCTCCTTAACTTGGAGCTCAGTACATGCCTTCCGCATTGCGTACTTAACCGCCTGAATTTTTCCTCCGAGTCCAGAGACAATCTTTTCCTCACTCAGAAGTAATTTGTAGGCCTTTTGCGCAACTTCCGGCCACGGTTCGGGAAGTTTTGCAAAAAAGGTTCCCAATATGAACTGTTGAGAGATTACGTCCAGATTGTAATAATACTTCTGGAATTCACATACGTAGCTATCAAATAGACACATATCGCAGATCTGTAGTTTAACCAAAGCGGTCAGTGACTGCTCTTTTTCCACAGTCTCAGTGGATAGTGAAAAACCACAGAACTCCCGTTTTAGTGCATCAGCTATAATTGCTAACACACCATCAACGGTCAGCGCCTAATCTATCTTTTCTTTGATGTCAGTATGAGCCACCAAAGATTTCCAATATTTTTGCGCCGTTCCCATGAGGGCTGCCACACATAATTCATAAACTGATCCAGGGGATGATATCCCTGCGGACGCAGTCATTCGAATTAGTGATAACCACTCATCTATCTTTTCAGATACGTGCTTCTCACAATCTATGTCCAGAAAAGCACCAGGGGTAATTATAGGTTTTAATACATTATCCCTTGGAACAAACTCTTGTTTGGTTCGATGGGGATAATCGGGCCTATAAATTTCCCTCTTCGCAGTTACCAGTTCATTAAACGTTCTATTGTCTAAATGAACTGGAGCATCTTCTGCCAGACCTAAGGCTTTCCTTAAGTCTTTTGCCAACTCTCCACTTTGAGAGTTCAAATTTGCATTTCGCTTCTGTGTGTCCAGAATGTAAGGGGCCACTGACTCCTTATACATTTCTTCTACACTTCTGCCTTGACTCTGTTTGGAATTTCTTCCTCTCAGATTCAATTTTTCGACTGGTTTTCCTGTTGTACTTTCCAGTCCAGAAGTCGCCTCGGTTTCAGGCCTTTTTAAACCTCTTTCTCTTTCCAGAGCGTCTAGCATTTTATTAACCATAGAGCCTGCTTCCATTGCCATTTGGTTTCGGCTTTTTAAAGTTTCAGTACTACCCTGAATGGTTAGCTGAGTTAAATATCATTTATACTCTTGATAATTCCAAAAGGAGACAATCTAGACTCTGGAACGAACTCCAATCGCGACGGAGTTCCAGAAGGATTTTCCGAAGATTTTCCTTCTCCTGCCATCTCAAGGACTTGTTTGAAAATTTTTTCAAAGTTTTTGGGCTAAACTCTGATTTTAGAAAAGGTAGAAATAGAGGGGCGGTAAAATGGGAATTTTTTTGTTTTCCGGGGATAAATTGGAACTATCCTCGTGAACAAACCAATCCCAATCTCATTTCCACGTACTTCAAAACAGTGTCTAATCTCCCCCTACTTTGCCGCCTCCTTAAACAGTCCGTAATAACCTAAAAAAGAAAAATCGAATCTTGTCCATGTCTCTCGCCTTCTTACCTTTTTACCTCTTGACAGCAAGCTGGGAGAAGTGAAAAAGTCCCTGCTTTTATCCGTCTCTTCACCGTCCCCTGATTTCCCATGTTCCTATCTGGAGGAGGACCCGCGGTTTGGATTTTCGGAGTACCCATCCCATCCATCCCACCCCACCGAACCAAACCGAAAGTGTCCTCTTTTGTACTGTTCCTCCAATCCAATTCGGCACCGTGATGTTCTTTGTTCTTTTGCCGATCACCCCTACCATTTCTTTCCTCTTCCCAAGAATCAACGGAATCCCCTCGAAAGGGATCGGACCCGGTGATCAAGTTCGCGTTTTTATCTGGAATTGATTGTTGGGTCTCGTAGATTTCGTGGCAAGGCATGTCGTCCTGTAGAGGAATCCATTCCTATGGCCTTTTGGATTTGATAGGGGGTTTTGTGTACCTAGCCGTCGCTTATGTTATGCTCTGGGTAGCCACCTGGGTGTATGTTGTTTCCAGGTTCCTTGGTGTTATTGGGTTGTTCTTGCCTTGCCCCTGCGAGGGGATACTAGGGTTTCGTAGCAATGATCTGTGCCTGCGGAGGATTCTTGTCGATTTCCCCCTGAGGAAGATGTTCTACGTTCGGAGCTTGGTCGAGAGGATTTTGGTTATGGGCGAGTCTCGTGGCGGTTTGCTTGTTGCTTCGCTTGGCACGGGTAGTTGCGGGAGGGAAATTATGGAGTTGGGAGCTGAGGGCGAGGGTTGTTCTGGTTCGAAGGCCAGGGATTCATGCCGAAAGGGAGGTGGTGGTTTTGATGTTAAGGGGAAGTCTCCTGAGAATAGTAAGCATTGGTATGGACTTAGGAGGAGGAAAAAAGGGGGTTTGAGGTATGGAAAGTTAAGGCCTTTGAATCTGGGTAACCCGGAATCTGGGAAGAGCTCGGCCTACGACAATATTGAAAAGGTTTCCGAGGTATCTCAAACGCCGGAAAGCTTCAGTCATGCTGGTGTAATGGAATATCACCTCTTAGGTAAGTGGACTCTTTTTTATTTTGTCTGTGTTTCTAGTAGTGTGCTAGTTGCAGTTGACTGAAAGCTTTTGTCTTCCCTAAATTCGAAAGAAGCTTAAAATGAGTGAGTAATCCAGTGACATATCGATTCTCTTAGCTCTGTGCCCTTTGACGCGGACTGACTTTTAAATATGCTACACAACAGATTCCAAGAAAGCGTCTATTGGGGATAATTTAGGGGAGAAGGCGTGGGACAGTTATGAGTTGAGTGAAACATTCAATGGAAGCAATGTCCTGAGCGGGGGAGAAACATCTTCCGTTGAAAATGTATTTGTTGGCAGTCTCGACAACTTGTGCTGCGATGAGGAAGCTAACAGAAGGATCAGAACTCTTGAACAGGCCCTAGCCGAAGAAAAAGCCTGCCGTGCCGCTCTTTACCGTGAATTGGAGGAAGAGAGAGCTGCTGCTGCCACTGCTGCAGATGAAGCCATGGCGATGATGTTTCGGCTGCAGGAGGAGAAGGCGATGATAGAAATGGAAGTTAGGCAGAGCCAGAGGATGATAGAAGAAAAGGCCGCTTACGATGAGGAGGAGATGAACATCCTCAAAGAGATTCTTATTCGGAGGGAGAGGGAAAGCTTCTTCTTGGAGAACGAACTCCAAGCCTACAAACTGGCTTCGTCTTCAGACGAAAGTATTGACGATATCTCGAAACACACTGCGGATGTCTTACGACGAAGGCCTTCCTCCCTAATTCACCCTGACGAGGAAGACGAAAACAGGGCGAGTCGAGCCCGTCATCTTCAGACCTCCGAGGACGAAGTAGAAGCAGTGTACGACGTTCACGTCGTCGATGACACAACCGGACATGGAAGTGGAGGTGCCGAAGAATCAAAGCAGGAGAACCGTAATAGTTGCAAGGACGAGAGACAGCAGCTAGACAGGGAAGTAGAGTGGCTTACAGAGACGCGGAGAATTGTTCAGGAGGGCAAGGAGAAGCTGAGGTCGTCAGGGAAAAGCAAGGATAGTAGTAGGAGTACGACACAGGTGAATTTGCGGGAGGACATAGGCTCGCAGCTCCGGGAAATCGAGGGGACAAGGGGTCCTTCTCGGCGCTGATATCACCGCTAGATTTGCTTCTCGAGTTTCTCGGGGGGTTATAGTCTCGTAGCACAAGGCAGGAAGCAAGGCAAGGTAAAGAAAGGTGTGGTTGCAGTTTGCTTGCAGTTTTTCAGCGTTGTGAGAGTGTGCATATTATACGACTTGTTGAGTTTTGTCTGTTTTTTCATCTTCTATTGGGATTTGGAAAGTAAATATCCAAATAAAGCATCCATCATTGATTGATAATGGCGGGTCCAGGCTGGCAGATATGGAAATAAATACGTTTTAACCTTGTCCAGGCCCGTTATACCCGTAAAGTCCCTCATCAATGGAAGTGATGTTTAACATTTGGACACATCAAAAGCCGAGCCCGATTCAGGATAATGGGCGGGCCAACCGGTCCGGGCGGGTTCTCGGGTACAGGCCCGTAATACTCACAATCTATAAAGACAAAAATAAGCCCCAGGTTTCGACCGTCGTTTCCTCTGCGGGTCCTCCCTCAATCCCACGATCCATTTTTCTTAAGGGAAAGAGGGAAATGTCCAGTTCACCGCCGTCGACGAAATCACAACCTGAAATGATATTCCATTTTATAGTAAAAAAAATAAGATTTTTATTTCATTTACAACAAAAGCGATTTCATTTACAAACCAATTCTCATTGTTTCTTAACTATATTTTCCGCAAGAAAAAAGAATATGAATGAACATTCAAAATGCCTAAAAACCTGTGAAATACATGCAAGCATATAAGGTATGACACATACTCACTTAACGTACTTCTACTTCTCCAACTCCATCCGTCGTCTTCACTTCACTTCCGGCAACCTACCCGCTCTGATACCATGAAGGCTTAGATTAGACGACAATCATCGTCCTCCTCTGTTCATTCACCCAAAACCTTAACCACACACTTTTTACTCCAAGAATATTATGTATATCCACACCAACCACTCCGCGCACACACCACCACCTTTTAACAGCAAGACCCAAACATAACAGACACTGCAATTACATTTTTGTCTTTCTTACTTCTATCCGTCTTCTTCTTTATAGTCCTCCAGCAGCCTAACCTTCTTCTAGCCCACTCATTTTGATGCTTCAGGGTCCATGGGCTCACATCTATAGTCGGTGCATAATGCCAGTGAAAATACCCTTGTGAGGCCAGAGACTGTAGGAACTCTCCGCATAGAAACCGTCCGAGCAACCAAGCTAAATCAATAGTTGCTACCATGCCCAAGAAGTCTTTGGGATTCGTCCAAGACCACAGAACAAACGCATGCTCCGTGACAATCCCCAGAACCTACAACAAGAGAAGCCTACATAAGTTTCCTTCGCATGTATTCCTGGGAAATACAGTATAATTCTTCACCTTGTTGAGTGATAAAGGTTATGCCAACATAAGAAAATTTAACATTTTCATGACATTGAAGGGACACGCAAGAAAGGATGTCAAAGGCAACAGAAGCAGGATCTGGAATTCTGGCACCATCTCCTGATATGTTCTTCGTCAATAATATCAATCAGATTACATCATAACAATTACCCCCTTCGAGCATGCAAACAACAGATGTTGTAATTCGCGCATAAAACTACCAAAGAAAAGCAGAAAGCATATTCTTTGACGATGACTGTAGACCTCAGAACATGAGGAATGTCAGATTACTATGAAAACGCAATAGGTTTTCAGATATCAGATAAAACGGTCATGCAGGCACATATAAAGAATCTGTACGGTAAACAACTAGTAGTAGAGTGCAGACAAATCAAGATCCAAAATGCTATAGCTGTTTCTTTATTCCCCTATCCAGTTACCTACCTGCTCTCTTGTGTCGGTCAGTGACGTGTGTTGAAATAGTCTCACATCTATTAGTATGGGATGTCGATATGGGCTATACAAGGGCTCTTGGGCATTCCCAACCCTTACGCTAACTTTTGATTTTGCTCTTTAAAAAAAAAACGCAACAAATGGTATTAGAGTCACGTATATGGGTCGTTAACTATGCCGAATTTTAAAATAACATTTTTTAAGTTAGGCTTAGACTATAATATCCCCTTATTACAAGCCACTAAATACATTGGTTAAAAAAGAGAATAGTGGCAATTTTTTTAAGGTTGTTTGTGAAATGTAAGAGAAGAAAAGAAAACAACCCCATAATAAACAAATGCGTTAGAATCGCTCAAACTGTGATTTCTCCTTCTCCCATCCAAAGAAAAAAAAAGACAAACCAGGATATTCAATGCCTCCCTTGTCTGAAGAATCCTTCCGTCTCAAAAGCTTTTTTTGGTCCTAAATTCCCTCACCTCCCTCCCTCCCTCCCTCCGAAGGAAGCCAAAGCCTTTGGATAATCCAGGACTCGGATACCTGCTGCTACCAAGGACCTTGTCCAGCAGTGTGACGAGGGTGTGGAGGAACTTCCAGGATCGGCAGTAACTCCTGCGTCCCCTTACCCAGCTCCCTAGTTCTAGGCCGTTTTCGCGCCGGAAAAAGGTTTTTTATTACATCATGGCTGAGGAGAGCTCTCAAGGAGGCGGCGAAAATCAGGTTTTTTGTTGTTGTTGTTGTCATTTTGTCGAATTTCCCGAGAGAATGCCGACATTGTTATTTTCATTAAGATGTTGTCGATTGCCGCCGCGGGCGGGTCGATGATGTTATTTAGGCGACTGTTCAGGCCAATGACTCGACGAGTCAGCCCGGCCTCCGGCCGATGATGATGCGCCGCACGTCGACCCGTCACAATGGTTCCATGCAGGGCACGGGCGACACGGATGAGCCCATGCCTACGAGCACGCAAGATAAGGCATCCATGCGGCGCCACGGTTCGACGAGAACAGGTTCAATGAGGTGCGACTCTTCCCGGGCCTTGGGTCGGTCGGAGAGCTCCCTCCTCGGCAAGGATGACCACCCTTACAGCGACCCGGACCTAATCGGGAGTGAATCAGGACGGTTCCCTCGGCGAGGGACGAACAATTATTCCGACGACCGTCTGATATCGGCAAGAGAGGCCGCAGCAGCTCAGGAGGCCTCAGAGGCTGAAGCTGCTGCCGCTGCCGCCGCTGCCGCCAGCACCGCTGGAAGGGAGGAGGAGGAGGAGGAGGAAGAGAACGGGGGGTTGTTAGGGGAAGGAAAGTCGGGTGACGAGCAGCCAGAGAGGTTTTCGCTGATGGACTTGTTGGAGCAGACGGACGAGCAGATGGGGTGGACGGGATCAAGTTACATGATGAGGGACGATGACGATGACGAGGACGATGAGGAGGAGGAGGAGGAGGAGGCCGAGGAGGAAAGGAGCTGTACAGTGTGCCAGGTGAAACACAAGGGGGCACGGTCGGGGCCATGCGGGCATTCCTTCTGCAGGCTGTGTTCGAAGGAGCTTCGAGCGGGCAACGGCAACTGCCCGGCCTGCAACGACTTCAACCTGGAAATCGTGGAGGTCTTCTAATAATAATAACATAACACACCGACTCTCTGATTTTTGTTATTTCTCCCGGTGGGTCCCCCTTATGTTTTTCCTTTTACCTTTTTCTGCTCATCTTTACTTTCTCAAATTTAAGACAGTCGTCGACCCAAGGTTTTGATCGGACAGATACACTAAGTCCCAGATTTCCATTTAAGTCTTGGAAAAAACAAGTATAAATGAATTGTGACTTGACAGGCGTAACGTGAACACGACGTGGTAATAATAACACACTTCTCCGTTACTTTTAAGCTCTGTTCGTTTCGGTAGAAAAGGAAAGGAAATGGACGGAAAACACTCGAGCGTTCGAGGACATGTCGGCCAGTCGATGACCTAAATGTATAATAAAATAAGTTATTAACAAAAGAAGAAAGTTGGTTAATAAACAAATAAATCATAAATAAAAATAATAATAATATGAGAAATAAAGCTTCTTCATGTCAAAGTCAAACTACCGATAAAACGGGCCGTTCAGGGTAGTGACTGCCCATGTTGGTCTGGTTTTGGGCCTGAGATCCGACCCGAAACGGGATTTGACGCAGGAATCTCGGGGTATGTGATATTTTTTGTTTCTTAGAAATTCTGGTTTTTTTATCAGCTGGAAAGCTGATGTCGTGTAATAAAGGGGCGGGGGGTTGCTTGGGAGATTTGAGGAAAATACGTGGTTTGTTTCTGTCGATCGTCGCCCCCTTTTGTTGGCTTCCGTGACTGCTTAATTTAGGCTAAGGCTAGGGTTAGGGTTTGCTTGTTTGGCGATGTACGCGGATCGAGTTGAAGCGGAGGGAAAGGTTTCCGCGAGGGATCGTCTCAATGGGAACTCCTTCGCCGGAGACCCCTCTCGCCGCCGTCAATTTACTGGAAAGAGGTTTTTATTCGCAGCTCTTTCTGGATGTTTATATGTTCCCGAATCGGTTTTATCGTGTGGGGTCTGGTGTTGTTGGTGATGATCTGGGACTTGTATTTGTTAGATTTTTTTGGGGGGTCCGTGAGTCGTGGTCCGATTCGGCAGAGTGAATGTGATTGTCTCCGGGGGTGGTAGAGGTAGTTCTAGTGGCCCTTTGCAGTCGGGTTGTTGAGGAGACCATCCTGGCCGTGGTTCTTGATGGTTTAGGGGATTCGATTGTATGTATGCCTAAGTTCATGTGGAAATTTCATCCCACGTCAGTTTGACAAACAGTAGTGTTTTTTTTTTTATTTAAGCGTTATTGCCGTCCGTCTCTAGTCCCTTTCCATAAATGTATGTTTGGGTTTATTGTTTTGATTTTCTCCCAATGCCCACATGTACTGTTCGAGGGCCTTCGATCAAATGTATTTGTGATTCGGTTGATCTCCTACCATCAGCTTTCTATCCATGGAATGATGTGTTTACTGAAGTGCTGCTTATTTCTGCAGACAGAGAGAAGATGATAAATGGGAACATGACCTCTTTGAGAAGAATAATAATCGCCAGCTCACAAGTAGTTTTAACCTCCATTGTTTTCATGACTTCTAACCCCAATTTATTTGGATATCAAATCGACGTGACATTATGTTTTTTAGGTATACGTGGAGATCGCCAAGTTGGTGCCCGTGACCTGCGTTTAAAGCTTCAAAGGAGGGGATTGCAGCCAACATCACAAGGAGTAAAAGGGTCAGCTCCTGGTGTTCGCGATCTACGGGAAAAGCTATCTGGAGTAGTTACCTCACAGCCAACGAGGACTGAAGTGACCAAACCCAAAGTGGCGCCAGAGGCTACTAAACGCTTGAGGAGAACTGTTGGAGATGGAGCTTCTACAGAGGAGACAAAAGCAGTTTCAGCTTCAGCTGCTAGGAAAAAACCAGCCCAAAAGGCACAACTCTTCACCTGAAACAGCCACAGTCGTCTTTTAGCTGAATTAGCTTAGGTGGTGTGCAAAGTTAAATTGTGATCTATATGACACGGGGATGACACTTTTGCATGCACAATTCATATCAGTTATTCACTGGGGTTGACATTAATCTCTGTGAAGTGCATTAAATAAACTTTTTTTGGTTAAATTGCTTTTTCTCCATTCTTAAAGAACTAGGCGTATGTTAATGTTGGTCTTCGTGCTGCTTGTTGCTATGTTTTCCTCAATGCTAGAGAATGTACATTGCAAACATAGTACAGTTTTGGGGTGACATTTAACAGGTTTCTTTCTTGCTGCAGGCTGATGTTGACGGTTTCCTTCGGTCATTGGGTCTTGAAAAGTATTCAATCACCTTCCAAGCCGAAGAAGTACATAATTCTGGTGTTCATAATTTCTGTTTTTTGGAATAATTGAGCTTAGTATGCTAGATTCAGGCGATCGGCGGTATTTTGTGTTCAATAGGTTGATATGACAGCTCTTCTTCACATGAATGATGATGATCTTAAGGCCTTGGGAATTCCAATGGTAAGCACAATAACCTGAACCTAGCTCTGACTTTTTGGTGTATCTGGTTCATTGAAATCAAACAATGATCTGATTGGACCATCTCCTCTCAAATTTTTTTTTGTTGCTGCTGAATGAGACTGATTTCGGCATATTATCTTCAGATGTATCACCTGTTTCAATGATGCTGTGTATTTTCTAGTTATTTCTTACCGTTGATTTTTATTGCTGTTGCATCTCTCTGTATCCTTGTGGTGCCAACTTTGGACCTTGTCGTGTTCTGGTTGCCCAATGATGGATTACTCTCTTTAGTTTTCTGAGATTTATGCGTAAAAGTGCTATTTCTGTATATGGTTTTAATGCTTAGTAATTCCCATCTATGGTCAGCGAGTTTGCTTTCCAAGCTGTTCTCAAACACTTTAGTTGGTTTTTGTTTACAGGGTCCTCGAAAGAAGATACTCCTGGCCCTCGAATCTAAAGAATGAATATATGCCAACAAAAGGTCAGCATTCAGTTTCATCTCCTCTCTTGTTGAGATTTCTCTCGTCCCCTTATTATATCATCCACTCCCTTGCTCTGACTGAATGTCTTTATCTTTCCAGGCCTAAATATGCGGTCAAATTTTTAACCGTGAGGAAGAAGTTTAGTTACTCCCATGGAAAGAGCTTCAATCATCTATGTGCTTGCAGTGGGAATGGAAGATGTAAGGTTCTAGGTTTTATGCTTTGGGGGGTTGGCAGAGATTGGCGAGACGCATGCAGGCAGTAGCAACATATGTTATTGGCCTTTTGGGTGTTTTTAAGTAAGATTGACGTGCTTCTGAGTTCTGTTTTTTATTCAGATCCTTAATGCTATGATCCCATCTTATCTTTTCGTTATCATTCCTCTTCCCTAGACCCAAAATTGCCTTAGACCCCAGCAGCACAAATACCAAAAGGAATGGCTCACATTACGGTAAAAGCTTAAGTACGTGAACATTGGCTGTGGCTTTACAGAATGAGCGGTAGATGGATGACAAAATTCATACAATGAGCGGTGACATAACTTGCTCCCTCAGCACAGACATGAAGCCGTCAAGGTGGTGCCGCAAAACTGGTTTTCGGGACACAGACGAATCAGAGGATGACCCGCCTGGAAGTCTTGGAGAATCGTTGCTATATAGTTTCCTCTCCATTTTCGACTTCCATGTCATGTATTTCCTACTTTCTTGCCAGTATCTCTTCCATTCCCCCCAAAAAGCAGCTTCTGTGACAACATAAAGCCAGTCCCAGTCTTGGAAAAGCTTGCCAGGATCTGAAATACCTACTGAATAAACCATAAAACAATGCTCGAACGAGTAATAGCTGATGGATGTAATAGACGGATCAAAAGAGGCATCTTCAGCCAGAGAGATCTTGCTTGCTAAGGGGAGCATGAAATCCATATAAATTAACATTGGTCCCTAATAAAAGGTCAAAAGGGCCAGCTGAGCATTTTGATAAATGGCACATTCAAGAAACTAGCATTGTACATACCAGTCATAAACCCAACTATGCGGATCTGCATTAAGCAAATTGAACGAGAGCACAATATTCCCATCAGCTCCATCCAACAGGCATAAACTCTCCAGGAACCACTCCATTATCATTGCCTCCATTAGAAAACACACCTTAAAGAAAATCTCCACAGTATTCGCCACTGCCTCCTCTTCCATTACCGTCCCAGAAATCATCCCGACTATATTCCTCACCCGGCCGCGTACACATTGTCACTAATTACCACGACAGTATATGCAACCTCGTCCCTCAAAATCCCCTCCAACTCATCATCCACGATCTAATCATCCTGACTAAAATCAATACCGCTAATCTCCCCGCACCAATGCTTCTTGTCCCAGACCTCTAACACACTCATCACCAGCTCCGACCAATACGTCTATGCCAAGCCTTGGGGGTGAACCTTCTCATACGATCATCAATTGAAGCCTTCAGGCCCTCGACACGGCCTTTCAGGTCCGGCATATTCCAAAATTATGGGCTGAATACCATTTTAAAGCTTTTGACTCTGATACGATATCATGTTAGAAATCATGGGCGGAGTTTTTCTCTCCTGAAAGCTAGTCAATAGAGAAGGGCATTCATTCCTAACATTTTAAAGCTTTTAGCTCCGATTTAGTTATGCGATGGAGATTAACCTCAACACGGTGACGCGAAATCGAAACATTTGAAAACCGCGCGTAATCGACACGGGAACTGCGGCGGACTAGGTTCGATCCTCCGGGAGATCAAATAGATGTCGTCAAACGGCAGAGGCGCGCGGTAGATCTCGATCGATTTCTAGAGGAGAGGGAAGCCTAACAGGAACGACATGAGGACAGAGAATGTGAGGTGGACACCGGGCTTCTTCTTACGCATTGTGTTCGCATCGTACTCTAGAGGCGGCGGCGGAGGTGATGGACCGCCGGCGGGAGCTGCCGGGGACGGTGAGATTTCCGCCATTACTGTAGTTACTACAATTTCCAAAACACGGCCGATGTCCCTCTCTACCAACGATCCAGATCTATCCACGTTTCTCAACGGGTCGGATCGACGGATGATAATTGCTACGCGTTTAACAAATGCGAAGACGTCGACCTTTTCCAGTGATGGGCTCCGCTCAGGCCCAAAACCCATTGTCTCCTTCCTCAACTTCTCCGTCTTCGTCATTTCTTCTGCCCTCACCGTTTTTTGCACGCCGCCCCTCTCATCCTGATAAATACATTAACGTCTATTACTTAATCAATTAATTAATATTATTTTGTGTGCGTGTGAAATCCGCCGCTCCCAACCGAAACGCGGGGGTCGTCTTCTCCGACTTTACAACGGCGGCGTTTTTTCTTACGGTCTCCGGAGCCGGTCGATTCGAGGTGCCATTTGGGGTTTTTCTTCCATTCGATCCGTCGATTGTGGTCGTTCTTTCCTTCGATCGCCGTTGATTGCGTTCGGCGGCGTTTGTTTGGTTTTGTTAATGGATTGCTAGTCGGTTATGGTTCTTTTAGGGGAAGGGATTGGTGGTCGGAGGAAGCGAGAGCGATGATGACTGTTGGGGGTGTTGGGGGGGAGGGTTCTGCGGGGAGGGGTTGTTCTTGAAGCTGCTTTAGGAGGGGGAGAGGGAGGCTGGGTGGGAGTTTGAATCGGATGATTCCGGTGCCTGCGATGTTTACTTGTTCTACTGTTTATGATATTTGTTGGGAGAGAGGGGTTGATTCCTTTTTGGTGGAATTCAACGGAAGGAAGGATTTGTTTTGACCTTGGAAATTGGTTTACTTGCGTGGTTCGACGCTATTTTGACTATCGTGAACTTAGTACTTTGCTTTCAATCCCATTGATTCTTTTGTTTGGTATCTTTTCCTTTTGTGTTCTTAGTTAAAGAGGGATTGTGTTCGCACGGCACAAGAATGAGCAGCCAGGTGAACAGAAGTCCTGTTAGGGGCTATAGGCGTAGGAAGGCTGCATTGAATTTGGATTTGAACACTGAGCCAGTGACTGAAAATCGGGACCAGGAAGGCACTTCCAATCAGGGAACTTCTCCGCTGTTGGAAGCTGTTGTCCAGGGGCAAGCTGAATATCATGCCACAATTGATGTCGAGGAACTGAACGATGATGTTGCCGTTTGCTCGCCTACAGCATTTGCTGAAGTATGATTAACATAGTGTTCATGCTTTCTTCTTTATTTGGTGCTCATGTTTCATTTTTTGTGGGTTCCTTCTATTGATCATCTCTCATTTCCAGGCCAAAAGAAAAGCTAGAAGGAACCAAGGAGTGAATGAAGTAGTTGATGTCGAATCAGGTGTTTATCTATTTTCTCCCTTCTTCAGTCTAGCATAATGTAGATTGTAAATTCGCTGATTAGATGGATCTTCCTTAAGAATGGGTGTGACTGTGATGGTTCATTTTTTGGCTATCATGTGCTTCGACCTTTCTTACCATTACCTTTGTTATGCTCCTGTCTACAGCTTTTGAGTTTCTGTATGAGGAGGTGCTGGCTTTCTCTCTCCTTATCTAGGTTTCTCTTTGTTGTTTTTAGATGATCTTTTCATGAGTCTCGGCCCAGTGAATAATAAGCGCAGAAGAGGCGCTGGTGTTACACACCAAGAGATTGTTTTTGGTGATCTTTACATTAACTTGGACAGCAACAATAAATCTTCGGTAATTTTACTTCTAATCTCTATCTCTTTTTGGCTTTTAATTTATGTTCTCTTTGTGGCATAAACAACTTTGTGGCCCATTTGTGAATAGATGCTCCTTCATTCATTGCTACGATTGTCCTGCTGTGGCATTGCTGGTTGATATTTATCGAGGCGCTACTGGATGTGAATGCCGGTGATGTCATTGAAAATTGAAATAGAGTGCATGTTTGACAGTTAAATTGGTTTTGGAAGTATAATTTACTTTCATATGGTTTTTCGTCTGTGAAGCCTGTTTCACCCCCTCCACCTCCAAAAGAACCAACCTTCAGCTGTCCAATATGCATGGGACCATTTGTGGAGGAGACATCAACAAAATGTGGGCATATATTTTGTAAAGGCTGTATTAGAACTGCAATTTCTGCACAAACGAAATGCCCCACATGCCGGAAAAAGGTTGTCATGAAAGATTTGATCAGAATCTTTCTCCCAGCAACCACAACAAGTTGAAGGTGAGGCTAATCTTTCTTTTGATTTTAGTTCAAATTGATGGCTTTCCCAGGCCACGCATTGCATGATCCCTACCATTTGAAAGCAGATGCGGTGGGATGCTCTGCGAATTACTGAGAGTGAATTTCTTTTCAACTCTCCTGGGTGCTTCCCAGTAATGTATGGGCAAGCTTTCTTCCTGATCTATAGTATGTTGTGAGGATGCAGTCAGTACTTGCTTCCAACATCACATGACCTTGGGTCTTCTTCAATGCAGGGCTCCAGTGTATGACATGTTTTGGGGAGAGGAAGCGCAAGATCGTTTCTTCGGACTTGGGTTTTACTGGAGTTCTAAGGGTGGTTACAGTTGTTGTACTGAATGTGCAGTAAGAATTACTGTTGGTTAATCTAATTTTTAAATTATGTGTACTGTGGCCTGGTGATGAGCAGTTTTAGGTATCAGACTCTGAAAAGTGACTAATTTAAGACCAGGAATAACAATTGCTTGGATTGTAGTTTCCGTTTCTCCTTCACACCTTACACTCAACGTAACAGGAAGACTTGACATGTTGCTCCCAGGGGGGTACATGCTTTGTTCCGACAAGAGTAATGTTACCAATTCAAGACGTTCGGACGATCCAAAACTCAGTAAGAAGAGTGTGAGTTAAGACTGTGTACCTAAATTAAAACTAGAATTCATTAACAAGGAATTGAGATCCAGACCAACTAAAGCTTCAAAAGCCATCCTCAGTCGGAATAGATATGTGACCTGCCCCATCAGCTCGATGCATACGCATTTGTTCATTGCTACTCCCCACTAAAGCAACATTTTCACGTTGGGTTGCAATCGGAACTACTTTTTGGATGGTGGTGAAATAGCTTCTGACTAGTCAGGACCAACATCAACTCCTCTTTGCTTCAAGAACTCCTTTGCCTCGGAAATATCCTAGAATGAAAGACGGCACATTAGAGGTACAATACGCATATAAAATATCTCTCAAGATGCAACTAGTGCAATATCCACAATTACTTCGGTATTACTGAGACTGAATCAGTCAACGATGACTGGGCCATGCTTTGAGAAATAAACAACCCACGAAGATGAATGAATGCTCTATGAAGTTTCTGGAAAGGAATGGATGAGCCCCAACAGTGCCTAAATTCTAATGACATAACTGTTCAATACTACAATTTTAGGGAACACTACATATCTTGATTTCATGGTAAAACATATCTCCAACCGCACCCGCCCCCCAAAACAAAATTAGACCCCCCAAACACTACATATGTTCATTTTCAGCAATGTAACCTCTGCCAGTAGAACTCTCTGCAGGATCTATTAGAAAATCTTTTAGTTGTAAAATTGCAACTTGGCCTCGGCCACAACTCAAGACGTTGTTTGATGTTGCAGAAACAAGCCTACTAACACCCAACACAACAGTCAAACAGCGAACCCAACTCCTTAAGCAGGAGATCAATCGTTCATCGCCTTGTGATATGATAAACTCATAAACATACGCTTATGCTCTCCAAAGAGAAGTACCTGCTGCAACAGCATGGCTTCGTGAGGACAAGTAGGAAATTGCATGAGCCCAATCCCAACCATGAACAAGCCGTAGCAACCCAACGAGATGACTAAATATACGGGCAACTAAACCAGAACGCAATCATCATATTTCAGAGGTCATTCAATACATTGGACAAGAAAATTGAGAAACAAGGAAATCTGATCGTTCTCACCAACCAAGACTGATCCCGAGGAACTACAGACATCTGCAGCAGGCCTATCCAAACTGCGAAAACCGCCATCAACAAGCTAAGGATCTTGAATATGTGCTTCATCAAGATTTCTACAACCTAAGGCACGGATCGCAAAAAACACACCGCCGAATCAGCAGGCAACGTTCCAGCACCCGACAAAAACATCGACGATTTTTAACTCCGCCCGCCGAGGGGCAGAGATCACGACTCACAGAGAGAAGCTCCAATTGAACGATCAGACACCGTCCGCCCCGTGCCGTCGGTGATCGGAGCCACAGCAAACAGCTCGCCGTGGCAGATTCTCTGCAAGAGCCGCCGGAAAATCTCCTCGATGCGGCCACGGATTAGACGACTTCTCCATTCTTTGCTTGGGAAGAGAATTTCGTAATAGTCTTTAATATTTTAATATTGATGCAATTTAGTCCCCGAAAAGATCACCTTCCCTTAGCTCCCTGCTGCCGAGGAAGTACCGGGAGCACATCGTCCTCAGTCCAGGATCGAATTGCGAGAAGACATAGCAGAGAGTGCGACTACAAAAGGAACTCGACCGCTCCTCGGACTTGATCAGGAAATAGAACGGTCGGCCAGAGTTCGGATTAATGGATGAATATTTCCATCCCTTAGTAGCATCATTATTTTACAAGTGATCTGTCCATGATAAGCAATGCAATCAATGGAAGGGGGAGCCATGCCTTGAGTACTTACTCATACTTACAATAAATAGTTAGGGGATTCACCAACGGCGGAACCTTGATTAATAGATGTTTAGGAATGGGGGAAAATGGATACTGACCAGCCACTGCCAAAATGTTCAAAATTCATTCTTGGCTGGCATTTCTCAGTTCCATGACCAGAAAATGAGGGAGACTATGGCTCTCGACCTTCTGGCTCGGCATCACCGGAAGTCGACAACGAGTCATGCCCTCCACCGTTGCTGTCCCAGTCACCGTTCTCCCGGACTGGCTCGAACTTCTTCTCTGATCCCACTTTGACCCTTCTCCTTTGCTTTGCAGGGTGTTAAGGATGTAAAAAATAATTAGGGCTGTTGTACAGCAGTTAGGAACGGGATTAAAAGGGCTTATTGCGATCGTCGAAAGGGAAAGATTACTCTTATTGGTAATCGCGTGTCGGGTCATTGCCAGGAATTCGTCCCAGTTTAGCTCTCGGAGCTCCCTTTTCTCTTCCTCCGGAAGTTCAAAGTTTGGTTCTCTTCCGCACATGAAAGCAGCCCTGCATCCAGAGCATATCATCGCAGGTAAAAAACTAATACTCCAACCGAAAAGATGCAGGCAATGCCAGTACTTCGCGAATACCAGTAAAACAGTCTATGTAGGAAGTGCGGACCACTGTTGAAAAGAGTCCTCCGTAGGAACCGGCAAGGTCGAAGTTATGTTCATGGGGAGGATGCCTAGAATGCATACCAAATGGCTATCGATACTAGTGACAATGAGCTTCTGTGAGCACACCTGTCATAGAGATGAGCAGCCTCCACTTGGGAGCCAACAGTACCCAAGTGTATCTGCTTCTTGTCGACTTTGATCGCGGCCTGCCACTTCATGTTTTTGAAGTACACACCTCTCATCAGACATGGTTCCTGGTTCTGACGATGTTTCCTTCTGTGCGGCTTTCTCCTTTTGACAGCGGGTTCTGCACACATTCAATCTTTCCTTACACATAGCAAAGACGAAAGGACCATTCCCACCATGGTTGCTACATGTAACAAAACTTCACGCTGTCCGCACAAAATAATGAGCACTAGCAATTACATCAAGAATATAGAGAGAAACGATGCACAACTGCAACTGATGAAAAGAGAGACACGTCTCTGGGATGATGCTGAAATATCAATGAGAAAGCATACATATGAATCCACGAACCTGGAAACAGTTGATCACACGGTTCTACTAATGGGATAGATCCAGATCCGTGTGAAGACTCCGAACCTCTTCCAACAACAGGTTTCTGGATACAGGCAAGAGACAAACAAGATGTAAGAGGAATGATTTGCCGAAACACCATGTGTATATAATCGATGCAGGGATTGATCTATCAGTTCTTCCGGATAAAGTCAGCTTTGACAAGTTTAATGAGAGTTTGCAAAAGTTCATAAAACGAGGAAAAGGCCATCTTCACATCATCTTGTTGTTTGTTATCTTGTAAAGGCAAAGGATGCACTGCAACAGCCTTCAAGCTTTGACTGGAATCGTTAGTCGCAATCCCGTCGGTGGACTTTATAATAGGATCAAGGAAGCAGCTTCTGCCTGGAAATACCGACACAAAAGAGGGGAACATATTCAAGGTTGATGCAAACTACTGAATTGAAGCGAGATGCGAGGTGATGTCAGACAACCATACCAGAACAAAGTCCTAAAAGCCGGCGCCTTCTTAAGCTCACCATAACCACCTCGCTCCGAGATTCAAACAACTGAATTTTATGCTGGCATCTCCAGCACGCATTCAGAGTCTCTGCGAAGCACATAGAAAATCAAATCCATGATAAAGCACCGAGTTGCTGAAGGGACAAGCTATTCGAGTAACATCGAGGACAGTAACACGATAGGCGGCAACCGATGACAGATCAAATTGTGACAACGGGCCAAGGCCCTGCCAAAAGCTTAGCACAAGACTATCACGAGTCTCGGAATGATCGTCCCAAACATCTAGGTTGCCCGATTGGGCAATCAAGCCAAACGATGGCATGAAAAAACACAAGTCAGACGGTCCGAGAAGATTTCATTCCCTTTCCAAACCACCAAGTTGGCATAATAGGAAACTCTCGAGCTGATTCACAGCACAGCCCCCATGACATCTGAATTCACGGCCGTGCTTTCACAGCTAGGTTGTCATAAGAACTCCCCATCAAGCAGATTGCAACAAGGAAAGAACTACATCTTGATGCTCAATCGAAAGAAGGAAACAGAACTCCCCATGACCAAAAAGGCCACCACCTCCCCCCAACCCCCCTGATTTCAACCAACCAGACGCTATGTAAAACAGAGTAAGATCCAGACGTACTGACAAGCACTCCCCGGTTCTCCAGACAAGAAAATACCGCGAACTGTGGATAAGGTGACAGGGTGGCGGACCAAAACACTGACAGCCGCCATCAGGAATTTTCTCTTCTTTCACCCCCAAAATTCATTTCATCCCAAAAAATACATAAATAATAATTATAACAATAATCTCACGCCATGGGAGGAACATCTTCACCTCCACATTTACACAGAAAGGCTTGCATAATTCAACCCTTCTCCTTTCATCACTGTCTCTTATCTCTCCCCTCATCAGGCCAAACACTTTGGGAAGATTTGGAGTCAACCCAACCCAACCTACAACCTTTCCCTTCCCCCCCCGCTCAACAATGGACTAGTCAACCCCAGAATCCACCCCCGACAAAAGAATACCCACATAACAAAAACACAAACTTGAATACGACCCAACTCCTCAAAGCACGTCCTCAACCAGCAGGTGGTACCTGGGTAGGAAGACGGAAGCCAGGAACAGTGGTTGCGTGGTTTCTCCTGAGCTCGAGTGGAAGTGGGTACGAGGAAAGGCTGGATATTTCCCCTTTCCTTTTGATTTTTTTATCCTTTCCCCTTTTGACAGGAGCCGCTCGTGTGCAATCTACCACCACCACCTTTCAGGACATGTATGCAGTTGCTCTCACTGCATATAAATTATGGAAAAAAACAAGTAGCACTTGGCAGGGGGAGGGTGTCTGCATCTAGCGAAGGGAATTACTAAATTTGGAGGGGGTGGTCAGGCGAGTTCGAAGGGATGATGTGTCTGTGATGTTGTTGGGGTTGGGTTCTGGTTTTGGTCATAATGGCAGACAGAAACTGTAAAGAATTGGACCAAAGCGATAACGAGACAGAGAGAGAGAGAGAGGATGCCATGCCCTTCGATTTCAACACATTTTTAAGGTGTGTGAAATTACGTCCCTGTCCTCAGCCCTGTCGTTCAGTCAGGGGGCGCAGCATTAGGTTTTTACCATTTCGCCCTCGCTGAAAGGGGGCTGGGGGGGGTTATCTTTGAGCAAAAAATATTTCCTTCTTTCGTAATTCCATTTTTAGCATATTTTATTTACTTCCGGTTAATATAGACTTGACGTCGTCTTATCTAATCCGGCGATTACAATAATTGCTTTTTTATTTGGTGGGGGTGGTGGGCGAAGCTTCTCTCCCTTTTCCCCTTTTCGAAATAAAAGAACAAACAAATTACTTTTGTCGTCTTTTGAAGGGAAAACAATTCCCCCCACCACAAAAAAAAAGATGAGGTTTCTACCTAACATCCAAAAATAACGATGATTCATTCATTTGCTTCTCGTTAGTCGATGAAATAAATACCCACAAATGTTTTTTTTTCTTACACGTGCAGTTTACGATGGACGGACGGGATCAGACAAGGTCAATTAAGAGGGGGAGATACGTCGTTCTCTAACAATTCATCGCATGCCTATGTCCGTACGGGAGGGGCAGAAACGTCAAACCGGGGCAGGATTAATTGGGTGGGGAATGGATCGAGTGAGAGTGAGTCATCCAACCACCGACGCAATAAGTGTTGAAATTTTTTGCGATTGGCTGCGGGCCGAGGGAGGCCGAAACACTGTCCAAATTTGTCACGTTATTACAGAGAGCGTGTTAGACCCCACAAAGAAAATCCCCATCGCCCCGCCTTCTCTCGCGGTCTCCTCCTGTCTGTCCCGCACTCCAACCCACGCCTAATTCACTTACTAACTTATATGTATGTGATAGGCGGTGGGTAGCACAGCAACTAGCAAATAATGGTTATCCTCCATCCATTCATAGTTGGGCCGGGCCCATCTCCCTCTCCTCCGGATTCCCACGTGTAAAATAAGACAAGATTTTTTTTTATTTATCATAATGGTTTGAAGGTAAGGTATCATTGTGGGCGGACGATTATTGACTTTTCTTTCCTCCAGAGGAGTTCTCTTGCCAAACCAAACCCAGTCTCACTCTCACCACCCACGAAAAGTGATAAAGAAGATGAAAAGAAAGCACATGTGAATGGTGGTCTATATAAAGTCCGAGCGGTTCCCCTTTATTGGGCCTAACCGGGGGATCCAACCCTCAAGCCCAAATATTTTAGGCCCGTATAAGGAAGCCCGTAACACAATAGGCCCGATTAGATGTCGTGGCCCAAAGGCCCCTATGGGGGTGTCTGCCTGTGTTCCCGACGTTGAGGGATTTCTTCCGAAATTTAGGGTTTGTTTGCTGTCTGTCTGTCTGTGTGAGATCAGAGTTTTATTGGGGAATCGGTGGAGGATGATCTACGACGTCAACTCTCCCCTCTTCCGCTCCTTCCTCAGCCAGAAGGGCGGGGCCTCCTCCGACAAGAGGTGATACAATCTCTTTCCGTCTCTGTCGCATCGTCTCTTCCGGGTTATACGGATTCTGTCGATGTTTTTTTTTTTCTTTATAGGGTGAATACTTCTTGGGTTTTTGGTTTGACTGGATTCTTTACTTGCCGTTTATTTTTAGGGAATGAAATTGTAAAAGGATGAGTGATGGGTTGAGATGGGTAGCGGCGGAGTCCTTATTTGCTTAATCGGCAGATGTTTGCTATGTGGTGTCAAGGGCGAGGGGATGGTTGCGTCACGCCCTAATTTCTCTTCCTGTCGGATGAATGTCATTCCCGTGCATGTGTTGTTGGCTTTCCATTACAAGCATTCCTTTGTTCGGATAATCATGAATCGCTCAGAATGGAATCCCCATTCGGTTCCCTTCCCTCCCTCATTCCCCAAACCAAAAGCCCCCATAGAAGTCCTTGTGTTTCACTGTCCTGCCGGGATCCGTGGTTCCGTGGTTTCTTAGATTGATGCTTCTTTCGTGGGTGTTGATTTTTTCTGTGAGAATGCTTGATAAGACTGGTTAAAATATTAAAGTCTATACTTCTTGTTTTATGTTCGAGAAAGACGTATAAGTTTAATGTGCCGCGGAATTTATTCTGTTGAGGAAAGAATGCAGAATGACATGTGGGCTATTTCGAATCACTTAGTGTATGCGCGCATAGTTTTCGTTGTATGCTAATGAATATCGCGAGATCATCATCTAAGCTGGTCCGTTGCTGACCTATCATGGCCGATATGGTTCTTCAGGAAGTTGGAGGAGCAGAAGCCTAAGGAGCAGAGGCCCAAGGCCAACGAGAACAAACCCGTCATGACTGAGTGAAACGAAATGCCTATGGGTTGTTTCTAGCAAGTGTGTGGAGAGTGAGAAGGGGTGTGCTGTTGCTTTGCTATGAAGAATCCCATGATCAACTTACTTTTGTGGAACCCGTTTCCCATCATGCTACTCTGTCCTGTAGAGATTACCTTACTGTTGGGACCGTGATGTAGCAATCTGGCCTATTATGGTTTTGGTTAAAAGTCGGTGAATGATTCTTGCCAGGGTGAGAAAGTGGGGGGAGTTGGTATGTGAGGTTAAAATGTCGTGGACGTCCAAATTCTCGATCCCCTTGCCTTCTGGATGTCCGATTCAGACCACCTTTTCGTCATTCATTTGTCGGCTAGATGCAACATGGGGTCACAATACTGTTGCTTCCCTTGAATTGAGTCCGAGTTAATATATTCGCCAACGGTAGTTGCGTATTGCCTGTTGCAAATTCCCTAACCACCAAAAGAGGAAATCGATCCTTTGTTTGCCGATGGTCAAAAAGTAGAAAGTAAGAAAAGGAAGAGAGGATGCTACATGCAAAGAAGACAAGGCCACTCGAGTAGCCATGAGTGCCCATGTGTTGGACTGTTATCAGTACCAACCATCATCCATCCAAAGTCCCCCTTTTCCCTTCCTCTTTGACCTTTGCCTCTCCTTTCACCTAGAGAGGCTGTCCCACCTCTTCTTACCCCTCTCCTAAAAGAGATACATAGCATGTGTGGATAATAACTTAACTAACCAACCCTTCATAATTTAGAAGTGTCCCCCCCCCCCCAAACACTCCATGAAAAATGACCAATTGGGTAGCTTTGAGGTCCTCTTGAAAATGGGTTGTCATCCATAAACCTGTGGTGCAAGGAGATTATTCTTACACTTGGATCTGTGTTTATTGTCATGAATTCTAGCATCCTTTCCCCCAATAAGTGAAATGATACCAGGAGGTGTGAATAACAACATACAGTTCAGAATGGATGGTTTGGAACCAAAAAAAGGATAAATTACAATGATGATGTTGAGCTCAGAAAATTTATGGACTTTAAACATTGATGATGACCCACAAGACCCAAGAAGGAGACCTTCCTTTATTTTGGTAGTTACACCACACCAACAACAGGACAATCAAAAGAACTTCCACAGGAATGGAAAGAAGAGGGGGGCTAACCATCAATTATTACACTACACTCCCCACTGTCAAGCTCAGTTGCCCCTTCCCTTACTTCACTCTCTCCAATTTGTCCATTCCTTTCCTCCCTCCATCAACGGCACAACCTTCCCTCCGTTTCTTTTACTTTTCACTTTTTTTCCCCTCTTCGTTGGGTTCCCTTCAAACAGAGCAAGAGCAACTCTGCATCATAACCTACCAATCCCCAACAACATCCTCTGCCCTTTCTTCTTCAACTTTTTGTTTCCTCTCCAGAGCAATGTCTGAGGCTTTAACGAACGGACCCGGGAATATTGCGGGAGTTTCGGCTTCCGGCCTCTTGTTGTCTTGCTTGGCACTTGTGTTTTCTTCCCTCGTGTCGCACACCGTTACCCTGTTCCCGTACCTCGTCAAGCTCGTGTCTTTCCTCGGTCCCCTGTTCTTCACCACCTTTCTGGTCCTCCTGGCACTCTTGACGCTATCCCCCAGTTTCATCCGAGGGGAGATGTCGGAACCCGGACTCAGTTCCATTATGGGGGCTTGCTCGAGCCTTCTGAACCAGTTTCGGACCAATGCCAATGAAGTAAAAGGTGGATTCGAAGTTTACGAGGGTTCAGAAGTGTACAGGATCATATTCGAAGCTCCAGGCATGGAGAGCAGTCCGTATGGCAGTGGCAACAAGGAGTTGGAGCCGCCGGTGGACAAGTTCTTGATATATGGTGACGACGCCTTTGGAAATGGATCTTTGCCAAGAAGCAAAAGGGAAGAAAAAAAAGACTGCCCAGTTGAGGAGATTGTTTGCCCCAACGTCGAACCAGGGAAGAAGTTGGGAGCTCTGTTCATGGAGAAGCTCTGGTGTGAAGCAGAGTGCTCCGAGGAAATGGAAGTTGTGGCGAAAGTCAAAGCAGAGGATGAGAATTCGGAGAAAGTTGTCGATGAGGAAAAGCAGGTCTTCCATGATAGCGAAAGCGAATTAACGAAAGAATCCGAGGCAAAGATCAATGACGGAGATGTCGACACTAAGAATAATAATCCCGATACAATATTCGGCAGGAAGAGGCAGGGCTCTAGAAGATTCGGTGAGAGCAGCTCGAGAGTGTACGGAAACGTCCTCGGCGGAGGAGAGCTTGACCGCAACCTGGGTAGCTTCGGGTCTATGAGCCGCTCCGTGGAGTGGAAGAGGACGCTAGCGTGCAAGCTCTTTGAGGAGAGGCACAACTCGGAGGGTGAGGGGATGGACTCATTGTGGGAGACCTACGAGGACGACGCATCGAAGAAAGGTGGCGACAAGATGAAGAAGGAGAAGAAGGCGATCAAGAGGTGGAAGAAGGAGAGGGTAGACAGCAAAATCAGCGTCGTTAGTAACAAAGTCCAAGATGAGGATGACAGCGACGAGGTAGACGGGGATGAAGTCGGGATGGATGGCAAGCTCTGTTGCCTGCAGGCATTGAGGTTGTCTGCGGGGCGGAAGATGGGTATGGGGATGGGGATCAAGCCGAACATCGTTAGGATGTCCAAAGCATTCAAGGGGATGAGTTGGTTGTACCATCACCAAGTCGTTAGCCATGGACATGGGAGTGGTAAGAAAGGCTGACAAGAGAAACAACTTTCCTTGCATGATAAAATTCCAGGAACTTTATCTTGAGCGGACAGTAAATATGCTTTTCCATTGGCCTATACGCAACTGCTTTTACTGTCAGATATTGAAACATTTGAGACAAAGTTTGCACCTTTCTAAATCATTCCATGTTCGTGGTCAAAACCCACTCAGCAGACAAAGGAATAACGAAACAAAAATTGCAGAAGTTAAACCGGTTTCATGGGCAACAAACTCAGCAGAAAAGAAAATGAAATCTTTACATCTGATTTCAGAAATAATCCTTGAGAGAGGGATGATATCATATCCCAACTCTAAGAGCAGCCAAACCCCCTCTCTGCCCAAAATGACAGAGAAGTGCTCCCACCCCACAACAAAAAGAAAAGAAAAAAGAAATTTTTTGACAGGATATTATGTCATCTGATCCACCACCCTATAAACCCTTCTTTTTAACAAAGGATATCCCCTAAATCCCGAAACTAATTTACCTCTATCAGCTATTTTTCACCCCGCACAAAAAGTCTATCATCGCACACTACCCTCACCCACTTCACCAAAGAATTAAACCGAAGCCATTTCCCCATTGCCTAATCAGAAACGGGACCACTTGCGTGATTATATATTCTTCAGGCAGTGGCAGATACACTGGGTGCTACTATATTATTGGCTGCATCGAACCCGCTGTCCCGATTCACACGGCCATTGTTGCCTCCGACATGATCGACCCTCTGGTATGCATCCCCACGATTCTGGAATCCCCTCCCGCCAATCCGGTTCCCAAATTCCCCGCGGTTATTGGCCTCTCCCCTACCGTAACCTCTATTGCCAGCGTAATTCCCGCGCCCTCTTCCCATATCGTTCCTAAACCCAGCTCCCCTTCCGGATATGAACCTCTCCCTGACATTCCCTGCAAGAGTTATTTTCGGAAATAAGTCATGACCCAATACCTGTAGCAATGCATCATTGGATCCTAACACAATCTCCAGTCGATTAGACCGAATGATGACACAGTTGAATCAGAAGAGACAATATGACAAGTCTGCACAACTGAGGCCTACCAATGGTATTCTACAACTAAATTGAATAGAAAGCATATGATATCTTCTTATCATCTGTCTACCAAAAGCACATGCTTCCAGCGTAAATAAATCGCATCGACATGCATCACCAAATGTCAAAGAAAAGAAAATAATATAACTTGCCTCGCGAGGTGGACTTCTTCGGCTCAATTACAACTTGTCGACCGCCAATAGTAACAGGTGATGCCTAAAATCATTTCAAGAAAAAGTCAGCTAAACTTACAACTGATAAAGTGACAGGCAGTACCACAAAAGGATCAACGGAAAACACATTCCCCGAGAATACTTAGACTTCTCATTGACAAAAACAAAATACACCTGTGTTGCAAGGAAAGTAAAACATTTATTCAGAGGCAATGTATAATAAAACCATGGAATATAGTATTAGAATGTTAACATGACAACCGATCCCTCAAACCAAATCATAAAAACTATCAGTGTTTTCCTGACACACTCACCTCTATTGCACTTTGAGTAGAGCTTCGGTCTTCAAATTCAACAAAACCAAAGCAGAATCCCTGCATCTAACAACAAGAGAACAAAAAGCAGTGTTCTGCCTAAGAGGCTCAGGAAATGGGAATGGATCACATCAAATACACTTTTCCTGCTCCGTAAAGAAGAAAAGGCCAGCATACCTTTTGGTACCTAATCTGGATGCCCCCGTTTTTTATAACTCCAAACCTTTTAAACTCGTTGTCAAGTTGTGCATAGGATGCATTCATTGGCAACCCCTTCAAGTAGATGGAATGACCATCGGCTGTACATAGGCATCAAAGGATCCCAGGTTAAGCGACGGAGACATCTTTTGACCAGTAGCGTTGGCATAAAAAATCATAACATAAAGGAGATACAGTACTCAATGCAACAAAAAGAACAAAAACGCATACGGTAAAAGAAGCAGACCAAACAGGTATACCTTCACCCTCCTGAATATTTCCATTTTCAGTCACCTTTGAGCTGGAAACTTGGGACTCAGTGACAGGTGCAGCAGGAGCAGGAAGAGGCACAACAACCTGCTGTTCCTGGCTCTTTGAAATAACCTTTGAAGAAACAGGTGGCAAAGTTGGTACAGTTGCTGCACCATCCTTCATGACTTTAACCTGATATCCAGCAAAATTGTAGAATAATGTTTAAGCCAGCGCATAACATACTATAAGAATGATTAATGGACCAATTCTACAAGCGAGGTTTCATAGAAATCAACAAAACCTTCCAACTCACAATCGAGGCGTATGATTTCTTGGGGGCATCATCATCTTTTACATCTTCATCAGTCACTGGTGGTCCATTGTTAATTGGTTCATCAACAGCTTCAACTATTGGTTCCTCCTCCACAACCAAACCATCCTCACTTTCAGAAGGGTCAAAAACTTCATCCTCAACTTCTTCTGAGGGTGCAGCTGCATTCTCAGTTGTATGACAGTCAACACAAATGGTGGGAAACAATAAAAAATCGACTCAAGAGTAATGTTCAACGTACCCTCCTCGACTACTGCCTCAGAAGCAACAGGAGCTTCCACATCATAGACAGTTCCATTGCTAGCATCTTCATCATTGCACTCATCAAGGTATCTAAATATGTCATTTAGCACAAAGTATCCTTTGTCTTGAGGAGCCAAGAAGAAGCTTTGGGTGAACTTTCGCCTCAAGTTATCCCCACCAGTCAAATACCCAGTAACAAGGACAATCACTCCACCGTTGAGAGAATCTTGGGCATCGACACTGATGATTTCAGCCCTAAATTCGCCATAATCAAGGGACATAATCTTCTCATTGATAGCCTGGAAAGATTGTATGATACATCATAAGTGTCACATCATGAATCTCTGATTGAAACAAAACTTTATACTTGTATAATAAAGAGGGAAAGTTCAACCTGCATGGTCGAGGTAATGCCCATCACACCATTTTCTCCAGGACGGCCAAGTTTGCTACCATCTTGGTAAAATCGATGAACATGCTCTGGAGATTGGTGCAGGACAAGGTAATACTGATGCACAAATGCATTGCCAACCTATCACATGCAGTAAGCACTTGTAAGCCACAAGTAATATCAAAGAAGAAGCCGTTTTCCTAGGGTGGAGGCAAGCCAATGTATACACGATACATACAACATCAGCAGTTGGAGCGATGGCCGGAGCTGGGGCTTGCTGCACTGCCATTGCTATTACAACCCCTGAACTGATGCCTCAAAATCCTGGAAAAGACAACTACAGAATCAGCTAAAACAACAGAGAAAGTTAAAAAAGTTAACCACAACAACATATCTGGTTCTTTAAGTCTTCAACGTTAACTATCACTTCAAAATAGAATGAGATGCCAGTACTTTAACAGACAAAAGTATACGACGGCGGGCGTCCCCGATGGCCAAACAGCTTGCAACCATAGCCAACCTTACTATCGTGCAACGGCTTGTCCTCGTCTCAACAAGTAAAATTTACACAAAAGAATTCTTTTCCTTACGAATAAAACGTGAAGTAGACAAAGTCCCCACCAGTAGTATGCTACTAAAATCCCCAACTTATCACCACAACAAACGACTTCCACGCACTCTAAAATCACAGAAAGAAACAAGCAAACGCTTCCCCTCCAACCCCCCAGAACCATCCCAACCACTCATTGCAGAAACGGACGAGCCAAGTGCAACAGAGTCTCTTCCCTTCCATCCGAACTCAAAACTCAACGAAAGCAAACAACTTCCACCTCAAAACAACACCAAGAAAACTAATAAATAATCGATCAATCAAGAAACCCTTCCGAAAGACACCACAAAAACCTCAACAAACAAAAATCAAGCAGCGGCATCATCAGCGGGAACTAACTTGAAATCAAAAAGAAGAAGGAAGAGCGAGGGCGGACGGAAGGAAGAATCAACCGACGATGGATCGGAACGGATTCAGTGCGCCGGAAGCGAAGCGGAGTGAGACAAGGGTTTGTTACTAGGGTTTGCCCCCCGCTACGAGAGTGCCGAAAGCGCCTACGCGATCGGGAGCGGGGGGAGGCGCAAAAGTTTCCCTTGCGGGGAAAGCGGACAAAAAGATGAGTGGCGGGAGGCCCTGCCCCGGCCCAACATCTCATTTATATGTCCTTTCTTGATGGGCCGATTTTATTGAGCCGACATGTAATTGGGCCCAAGCCGAACGCGACGTTGACAGATCTGGATGTCCGAATTACTTTTTTCATGCATCTTGTCTGGAACGACAAATCTTCCACGAAAAAACATATTTGATTTAGGGGAGTGAATTTATCATACTTTTGGTATTGGATCCGACCAAAGTACGACTGCGACGTGGTCATTTTGGGTGGGTGGGTGTGGGTGGGGATAAATTTGGCCAACTCGATGAGGGAAAAAGCGCGATCCACTCATTCCCACCATTTCCCCACCTCCTCACAACCGGCCGCCCCATCCTGCCAATGCGATCCAATGGCTAGGGGGTTTGATCCAATGGCTGGAGACAGAAAGATTGAACCTTTGTGAAGAAAAAAAAAAGGGTAGGGTTGTGGGGGATTTGGGGGTCTTTGTTGAATGGGAGCGTTGGCGGGGCGGTATAGTGAGGAGATAATGAATAATGGGTGCATCGATATGGGATCTGACGATGAAGGGGATGAGGGGAGTGCAGCTGTTCAGGAAGCCGTGAGGGTGTTGTTGAAAGGGTTAGGGGAGGATGTGAATCGGGAAGGCCTGAGGAAGACCCCTCTCCGTGTCGCCAAGGCCTTCAGGGAAGGCACCCGAGGTTTGGTTCGGTTCCTGTTTTTTTCATTTCATTTTTTTTTTTNCAAGGCCTTTAGGGAAGGCACCCGAGGTTTGGTTCGGTTCCTGTTTTTTTCATTTCATTTTTTTTTTTTGTTTCCTGGGATTGGATTTGATGATTTTCTCTTTCCATCTGTTGTGGGGCGTTGTGGGTGGGTTCCTGTGATCTCCTGATGAGGGGTTGATTCAGTTGGTCGTGTTCAGATTGGTATCTGTTTGTGGGAATGAAATATTTGGAATGAGTTTTGCCATCAGTGGTTTTATGGTTGTCTGAATTGGCCTCATGTCCTCCTCCCTTCAGGATACAGGCAAAAGGTAAGGGATATCATCCATGGCGCGTTGTTCCCTGAAGCTGGTCTTGCTAAGGGAATTGGTCACGCGGGGGGTGCTGGCGGGCTTGTTGTTGTCCGAGATCTTGACCTATTTTCGTATTGCGAGTCGTGCTTGCTTCCGTTCCAGGTAAAGTGTCATGTGGGCTACATTCCTTCGGGTCAGCGAGTCATAGGCTTGAGTAAGCTTTCGAGGGTAGCTGAAGTTTTTGCCAAACGGCTTCAAGATCCACAGCGTTTGGCCAACGAAGTTTGCTCGGCTTTGCAAAATGGGATTAGGCCAGCAGGCGTGGCCGTCGTCCTCCAATGTTCACATCTCCATTTTCCCAATGTTGAAAATGCACCTCTTGATGCGAATCACCAGGAATGGGTGAAGGTTGAAGCCAGTTCAGGTTCTGGTGTTTTTGAGGATGAGAATTCAGATTCTTGGGTTGACTTCTTAAGTCTGCTGAAGTTCAGGCTAGGAAAAATGGAGAAAAATTGTCTAAGGAATGGTGTGACGAGCTCGTGGTGTCCATCTCAGTCCATTTCCTACTTGAAAGGTTCAATTGCTGCATCAGTGGACTCTGACATGGTCTCTGCAGTAAACACGATCCTTAGCTCCATGGGCGAAGATCTGTCAAGAAAAGAACTTGTTGGAACCCCTGTACATTTTTTGAAATGGTTGATTGCATTCAGGAGTGCAAAGTTCGAAATGAAATCAAATGGTTATGTTAATGGCAGAACAGAATGTATTAGGCCCTCTTTAGAAGTAAATGGCAAGCATGATGTACAGATCCAGTCAGAGCTGAATTTGTCGTTCTGGTCTCAATGTGAGCATCACCTGCTTCCTTTTCACGGTGTTGTGCACATCGGCTACCTGTGTCATGAAGGGTCTAAGCACATAGCCCGACAACAATTGCAATCCATTGTGAATTTCTACGGTTTCAAGCTTCAAGTACAGGAGAGGCTCACCCGACAGATAGCCGAGTCCGTTTCGCCTATTTTGGGCTGTGATGTGATGGTTGTCATTGAGGCTAACCATATCTGCATGATCTCCCGTGGCATCGAGAAGTTTGGAAGTAACACAGCTACTGTTGCGGTCTTAGGCCAGTTTTCAAGTGATCCGATTGCGAGGTCCAGATTCTTGAGTAGCATCCCAAATGCTTTCAGCTGATGATGAGACAGTCTTCTTCATAATTATTTGCAAGAAAGCGGGTCCTCGCTAAATCATCTGGTTTTTGAGGTTTCGATTGCAGACTTTCCCGATTCATTTTATCGTATATTGGCGGTGCGAAGAAATGCACACGGTGCGATTTACAAGTTGAAGCTCAACTTTTACCCGGAAGAAGATGAAAAATTTTCCAGATTTTGTCATTGCATAATACCAGATTTATCATACATGTATAACAAGTAGTCATTTTTGGAAGTGCTGAAAAATCCCATGAAATGTGGTGAAATCAAAAGATTATTACTTTACTTCAATTCACTTTAAAGGGACTGAGTTATGATGTTCAAGGAACGAGAGCGTGGACCATGTTTACAGATCAACGATGAACAGATCATAAAAGCACACCATATTCACAGTAGTATTCACCTGACTTCAAATTACATATGCATCATGTGGCCTGGCGGTACAGCAGTTTCACTCAGGGCTCCACGATGATCTTACCAGTGGCATGACTTTTTCAATCGCCTTCGCCCAAGCCTCTACAGCCTTGCTCAGGGGGTGCCTTGAGTCAATCAGTGTCTTCAGCTGGCCTTCCTTCACCAGGCGTCAGATTCTCATTCTTCGGAATCAACAACTGCTTCTTCGAGAAGGTGATCTTCTTCAGCAAAGAATGTCTTCAGCGAACTAGACCCAGGAGTTATGTCGATGACCTTGCTGTTCTCGCTCAGGTTCGGCTGGCCCCATCCGGGGTCTTGTAATCGAGGACCTCATCTGCACCAAGGCTTTTCACTAGTTCGAGGTGGTCACATGGGTGTTTTCCAATTTCGCAAGCTGGACAGCATAATGGCCAACATCACCAGATGCCGCGGTAATGAGGATGTTCTTCTTTGGGCCACTACCATCAAGCTTTACTCCGGCAGATGAGGTAAGAGCCTGATGAGCAGTGAGGCCAGCCACAGGCAGTCCTGCCCCTTCAGCTGCCGACACTTCTGGTGGCCTTAACACCGTCAAATTTGTACTTGCAACTGCATACTCCGCAAATCCGCCACCAGTCTGTCATATAAAAAATGTGCTATACTTTTTGCGAATACAATCGCTCACANCTTAACACCATCAAATTTGTACTTGCAACTGCATACTCCGCAAATCCGCCACCAGTCTGTCATATAAAAAATGTGCTATACTTTTTGCGAATACAATCGCTCACACACGCAAGCAAACACGAGCCAACCCAGTTACGTAATCATCGAGGATCCACCGTCTTACTTTCAAAAAATCAGACTAAAAATCGATTTCCATGTCAACAAAACTGGGTGCATCAGCCGCAGACACTATCAATGGTCCAAGACCCTCCACGACAACCCCAGAAAATACCAACCACCTCGTAAGCACGCCTTCGTCGGGATCGTCCAAACTCCCATCTCACTCAAAAAATACAAGCAACAAGCTTATCTTAATCCAACGGAATTACCACCCCCCCAAAACCCTTTCTTAAACAAGGAAAAGAACTGGACACGAACGCAGTTACCACATGATTTCCATGTCCCTCCTATCCTTCTCTTACGCCTCCGCCGAAACCCTCGCACCACACGGCCTGCATCAACTTCTCCGCCATTGCAGGCGAACAAAGGCGGGTTGGGGTGTGCAAGTAAGGTTATCGTAAGTCGTTTTCCGACCAGGAGCGGGAAAAGACTGTTCTGCCCCTGATGAAATTGGAAAACTCATGTACGTTTATGTCCCTCGACGAAATTTCAATATTTTTTTCATATACAAAAATATCATTATACATGACATTAACCTTTTTTTATCAATCTTAGACGACCTTGGTCATTTTACCGACCTGAGCATGACGGAGATTGATGCAGGAAGAAGCCCAGGAGGAGGTTGCAACGAGGAGAAAGCGAGGAGGATGAGTGGCTGTTGTTGTTGGGAAAAGTTGCAGCTGAAGGTGAAGAAGAAGGCGGGGATACCAGGAAGATGGTGGGAACTGAGGAAGGGAGCTGATAGCCGTTAGTTGTGGGAAGTTTAAGTATTTGAATAGGGTTGGGTTATGAATAGGACTCAGCCATGTAAGCATACAGGTTATCCAACTTCCCTTATTGTCGAAGATTCTTCATCCCTCCCATGGGGTCTTCGAACACCTCCGCTCCGAACCTCTTGTTGAGCGCACACTCATATTCCTGTCTCTTATACACATCTAGATGTGTATAAGAGACAGCTTCTGGAGGCCTTAACACCATCAAATTTGTACTTGCAACTGCATACTCCGCAAATCCGCCACCAGTCTGTCATATAAAAAATGTGCTATACTTTTTGCGAATACAATCGCTCACACACGCAAGCAAACACGAGCCAACCCAGTTACGTAATCATCGAGGATCCACCGTCTTACTTTCAAAAAATCAGACTAAAAATCGATTTCCATGTCAACAAAACTGGGTGCATCAGCCGCAGACACTATCAATGGTCCAAGACCCTCCACGACAACCCCAGAAAATACCAACCACCTCGTAAGCACGCCTTCGTCGGGATCGTCCAAACTCCCATCTCACTCAAAAAATACAAGCAACAAGCTTATCTTAATCCAACGGAATTACCACCCCCCCAAAACCCTTTCTTAAACAAGGAAAAGAACTGGACACGAANATTTTGAAACCTAATTCACCCCAGGCGGCGTCCGCTGTCCGTCCGCAAGATCACCGCCCAAGTCACCGATGACTCCACCACGACCATCATTGTCAGGGCCTCCTCCAACGACTCCCGACCCCCAACGCCCACCGGGTGGCCATCAAGCGCTTCCCCCGCCACTGCTGGAGTTCCAACACGGCGGCTAGCGTGGGCGAGAGGCTGACGTCTCGGATGATGGTGTTGCCGCCGACTTCCCCCGCCACTGCTGGGGTTCCGACACGGCGGCTAGAGTGGGCGAGAGGCTGGCATCTCGGATGATGGTGTTGCCGTCGAGGAGGAGACGTCTCGGCCGACCAGGCAGCGGATGATGGTGTTGCCCTATTCCAATCGGTCCGCCGCGTCAGGATTGAGATCGGCGGTGGGGTGGAAAGGCTTAGAGATGTTCGGTTCGTTTGGGGTTGATCGAGGGTTCTAATCCGTCCGTTTGATTGGACCGGTTTGGGGATAAGAGGACTGAGGACCCGCCCTTTTTCACGTGGACATCAAAATACCTAAATTAAAAACATAAACGTATATTTTATCAAAATTTTTTTAGTAACGCGCAAACTGAATCGCCAAATTGATAATTCTGACGTAACTTGGCAATGCGATGCAAAATATCTGGACCGGACGTGACAAGATAATTTGCGGGAAAATATAAAAAACACAACGAATTGTGTTGTTGAGGTAGAACAGACGGGGACGAATCCGCGGACTTTATGGCTCAAACTCAACGATTACCTTGCCGGTGACATGACCTCCCAACGACTTCGCCCACGCGTCCTCGGCCCTCCCTAACGGATGCCTCGAGTCGATGAGCGTCTTCACCTTGCCCGCTGCGACCAGCTCCATGACCGACTCCATCAACTCCTTGGTCGGGGAGAGTATAAGCGGCAACAGCTTCTTCCTTGAGAACGTCGCAGTCTTCCACGCGTATCGCAGCATCGTGCTTGGCCCTGGAGATATGTCGATGACGAGACCGTTCTTGCTCAAGTTCCCCTCGAAGGTCGACCACGGTATCCCTGAAGTGCAGTTGAGGACCACGTCGTACTTCTTCCCCGACGAGCTCTTGAGCATGGCGCCTTCGGGCGTCTTGTAGTCCAGGATCTCATCCGCACCAAGGCTCCTCACAAGGTCTAGGTTACGAGAGCCGCAAGTGGCGGTCACATGCGTGTTGGCTAGCTTCGCGATCTGGACTGCGTAATGGCCCACCCCGCCGGATGCTGCGGTGATGAGGACGTTCTTCTTCTCACCGCTGCCGTCGAGCTTTAATCCTGCGGTGTCGACGAGGCATTTGTATGCCGTGAGGGCAGCAACAGGTAACCCTGCCCCCTCGGCGGCCGACAATCCGGGAGCCCGTAGCACCATCATGTTCTTGCTCGCAACAGCATATTCGGCAAGTCCGCCTGCGGTCTGTCACCAATTCACAGGCGAAGCTCGTAAGGAGGTAATGAAATTGGAAATGCGTCAGCCAAAGATGAAGCGAGAATGGTACTTACAGCGGCACCAAGGAAGGCTATGACTTTGTCGCCGGCCTTGAATTCCTCAACCCCGGGACCACCTTCCACGACTTCTCCAGCCACATCAGTTGCTGTCACCAAAGAAACATCCGACGGCGTCTCCTGTTAGCCCTTCATGATCTAGACACAACCGGTTCACAAGCGAGATCCGTTTTCTGTACTCACCGGGAATGTAAGGGAACTTGCGAGGATAGAAGGGCCTCGTCACGCCCTTCTGAATCTTCCAGTCATAAGGATTGACGGTAGCCGCCTCAACCTTCAGCAACACCTTGTCCTTGCCAGGCGAAGGGACCGGCACTTCAACGTGCTGCAACGTTCGACCCACACGAGACAAAAATACGTCATCAAAGACGGCGAAACGACCTGTGGATCGCTCCCCTGGGATTCATTCGATCTAACCTTCAAGGCAGAGGCTCCTCCTCCATACTTATCGTAAATAACGGCACGCATCGTCTTTCCGGCCATCAGGGGAAGCTCGAGTTCAGACTCCTGAACAGGGTAGGAACATTTTTATAGAGATCAAGGGTGGGACACGGCGGCTCGGTCGCATGTTGTCTGTTGAACGAACGCTTGTGGTGCTGAACTCAAACACGTGTGCCCGTCGACTTTTCTCTCCTGCTTGGGGAACAATCCACTGTCCGATTATTCAAACGAAGAAGTTTCATTTGTTTCATGACATCAACCCTGACGCTCTCCAATTTCCGACCCTCTTCCAATTCGACATCAAGATCCCCTGAAATCGACGACGGAGTTAATAAAAAAAAAAAATTCAACCGACCCGATGCAAAATGCACCGCTTTATGCGAATCACCGAGAATGGATGAAAGTTGAAGTCAGTTCGGGTTCGGGTCTGAGCACATGGCCCTGCACACTATTGCAATCCATCATGAATTTCTATGGTTTCGAGCTTCGAGTACAGGAGAGACTCGCCTGGCAGATAGCCAAGTCCGTTTCGCCTATTTTGGCCAGTGATATGATGGTTGTCGTCGAGGTAAACCGTGTCTGCATGATCTCCTGCGGTGGCGTCAAGAAGCTTGGAAGTAACATGGCTAAGATTGTGGTCTTAGGTTGGTTTTCGGAAGTTTGGAAGTAACATGCCAATGAACAGATCCATTACAACACAGACGTGATCTCCCATTTTGTGGGAGCATTTAATCACAAGACCACAAACACAAGAGCACGCCACATTCACAGTAGTATTCACCATTCGACGTCAAAATACAATTGCACCGTGTGCCCCGGCGATACAGCGGTTTCACTCAGGGATCCACGATGATCTTACTGGTCGCATGTGTTTTGATCGCCTTGACCCATGCCTCTTCAGCCTTGCTCAGGGGGTGCCTAGAGTCGATGAGTGTCTTCAGCTTGCCTTCCTTCCCCGGGTCCACCAGGGTCTTCAGATTCTCCTCCTTCCGGCATCAAGTGCAGTGGCACCTGCTGCTTCTTTGAAAAGCTGATCTTCTTCAGCAACAGAGAATACTGATTTGGCTAACAAACTCGAACAGCAATCTTCACCGCTCAGATTGAAGACCTTCGAGTAAGGAATATTCCCCATGAAACTCCTGATTTAGTAAACCTCGTGTAAGCTGAAATAATATTGCAACGGAAATCCTGATAACCTCTACTTTTAAGTTATTTCCCCTTTTATTATTGACTGGTGTTTTTTTTTCTTCTCTCATTTGAAGGAACCTAGTGGACTCCTTACAGAGATGTGCTCCGAACTTAGATTCGTGTAAGAAAAAACTAGCTAGGCCAGGAGAGAAATAGCCCAAAATAATCCGCACGTCGTGGGCTTGTTAAGCTGGGGCTCCACACTTATTCTTCTTTGAGTCGAATGAACGTGTGGTTATGTCTAAAATACAAGTCGAAGTGCCTTTCTCGTGGGCCCCCAAGCGAACAAGTTTCGTTTATTACATGAGGTTCTCCAATCCCCGACCCTCTTTCCAGTTCCACATCAATCTTATCTTACAAGTCATATTGTTAATCCAAAATCCCATGAATCAAACCGACCCAATACAAACTAATTATCAATCAAATCTGGGATTCAAAGAGTCACGCTGGGGAATTTGCAATGCCCGTAACCTGCCAAATCCAAATATTCATTAGCGGGAAAATTAAGGATACAGGAATAAAGCCAAAAGCCAAAATTACTTTCAGAAAAAAAAAGTACTTTTCTTTCTTTCTGGTTTCAGGAATCTCATGATTGCTTTCTCCTAGTCAATTCTATTTATTTATTTTTCGCTAGGTTAATGTGTCCTATAAAAATTAATTCTATTATTACGAAATTAAATTTAAGAAAAAAATAAGCTCCCAATGCAAATAAATTAATTCTGCTTTAACTTGAAAATATATGAAAGAATTGTTATATTAAATGATATGAGCCGTGGGGACTTACTGGGGTCCTTAATCGTCTGAGTCGCCAGCCCATTGAAATAACATGTGGCCCCGTCCTTCCTGAACGCAGCCCAGTAAGAGCTGAAGGCGTAGCTAGCCATCCGAACCAGGGACTTGGGCTTGTAGCAAGCCTTCCCCGGCTGTATCGCCCCGCAGGTCCCGTTCCCCTGCGAGCACACGTACGACAGCGCCGCCGCTAGCGCCGTCCTGTTCGCCTCCCTTGGCCTCCCCACCACGCACCATATCTCCCCCTTGTACCCCTCGTCGTTCCACGGCTTCGGCAGCGGCTTCTTCGCGTACTCCTCCTCCGTCGTCTCCCCGCTCAGGTCTATGTCATACACGTTCGTCCCGTTCGGGTAAAGCACCCCGAAATGCCTCTCCGTCCCCGGCCCTGGCTTCTGGTCCTCGTTGTACAGTGCGAATATGAACGAGGGGAGGACCCGGCCTGGCCGTGCTGGCGTCCCCCTCGGCGGATGCGCGGTTAGCTTCCGGACCACGTTCCGGTTGTACGTCGCAGCGTTGTATATGTTGGCCCCACGCTGGTCGTAGTCGCCGGCATTTGGCCACCCTGTCTCCGCTATCCAGATCCTAATGTCAGGGTACCCCAGCTTTGAGGACGCGAATATGACTGCGTCGACCATCTGGTCGAAGAGGTTGTGGTAGACAAGTCCCGTCCCCGGGTCGGTGACGGTAATGTTGTGGGACTCAAAGAGGGTGTAGTTTAGGTCGATGTGGACGGGGTCGGCGGCCCATGCAAAGTATGGGTACACGTCGAGGAAGAGGAAGGACTTGGTGTGGTTGAGGAACTCGAGCATTGGCCTCATGATGGGCAGGGCAATGTCTGGGCGGAACTTCCCTTCGGAAGGCGGGTAAGACGACGTGAGCACGTCCATCGCTAGCGAGGTCCCGACCTTGACCTTCCGGATGCGGTGTGCCTTCAACGACTTCTTGATCCGGCGCATCGCGGGCACGAGGTTAAGCCAGGTCTTGTTCCCCGTGCTGCTGATCACCTCGTTGCCGACGAGGAGGTACCGGATCTCGGTGTCCGGGTAGAAAGGCCGGACATTGGAATGAACCCAATGGTCCGCGAGGGACTGATTGACAGCGATGTCGTCGATGATCTCGTTGGGGACCATGATCGAGACCTGGAGGTCAGTTCCCCTGAGGGCGGAGAGGATGTCGGGGTTGGCATCGTAGATTTTGACGCGCTTGGCCTTGAGCTTGGTACAGATGAGGCGGACAGACTCCGTCGGCGAAGGGAGGTTGTCCCCTAATTGGCCGTAGTTAATACCGACCTTGGCCGAGAACTCCGCGCCTGCAAATTCGCATTTCAAAAGAAACCAATCAAGACCCAATTCTGAATACGAAAGCAATGAACACGGCTTAACAAAAGGGACTTACTCGTGAATGCAATCAAAGAAGAGACGAGGATGATTTGGAAGAAACCCATCAGCATCGAAGATGGGTCGATGGAATGAGGAGGTCAAAATGACTGGTGAGAGCGTGTGAGGAGGAAGGAAGAGGAATTATTAGAGAAGAGAGGCTTGTGAGGGAAGATCGATCTCTCTTTGTTCGCTTGCCTTTCTTCTTTTTTAGGGGAGCAGCTTTCCCGAAAAGTTCAGTTTATTGGTGGGGCGATGGTGGCGAGGGCTTGTAATGACAGACAACAGATTGTGGGGGGAGTCAGTAGATGTAAGCAGGGAGAAAGAGGACAACTAAAAAGATGGGTGAATTGGGGGGGAGGGGGGGGGGATCAAAGAACAATCTTTGTGAACCCTATCACCATAAAAACACAACCAAAAACAGATCGGGAACGTTGCCGACGACGGCAGGGTGATGTGTACGCCGATGATTTTGATCGTAATCTCTCCGTTTGGACCTTACTTTCGGATTTGGGTCAGTAAAGGTGGGAGAATTTAGCTTTAGGACGGACACTGAGGGAGGTTGGGAAAAAGACAACAAAGTTGGAAGTAGCCGTTTCTAAGATGTGTGGGCGACACTTCCTCCTTTGTCCTTTGGTTTCTGACTTGGTCTGCCCCCCCCGACATCAACCCCCAACGCCAACCAAACACGACACTCAAATATATCATTACGACATCTGCGGACCTCCGAGACATGCTTCCGACTTTTGTTGATAAAAAAATTAGCGAATTATTTTTCAAATTTCACCTGCTATTAATTCGATATTAAAACATCAAATTCATTTTACGAAGAATGGCTAACTCAATATTTCAAGTATCGAATTTTTTAATCTTTTTGAGTGAATTCAATGATAGAAATAACGAATTTTTTCAAATCGAATTTGATGTTTTTAATACTGAATTATGAGTATTATTTGACGAATTTTTGATAATTATTATGTTTTTCGCTAAATATATTCAGATCATTACTTTGTAACATAGCTAGTCTATCAAACACCTAGTCCGCGTGGACAACCTCCGTCATTTGAGTCCTAAAATAATTACGGCAGGCATGACAAATGTGGATAGCCGTTCATTCCGTCCAACAACCTTTGAAGATGGATGAATAAAAACTACTTAGGGGTCCACAAAATGGAAGGACATTACATCACCCTCATATGGGATAAATAATGGACACCTACACCACATTTCAATCAGTGCGAATCAGAGACACGCTAGGGATTTTGCATGAACCATCGCCTGCAAATAATTTAGGATTAGGAACAATCAGAACTTAATCTTGGTTATTTAAATATACAAAGGAAATAGTAACGTGAATGAGAAGTGGGCTTTACTTGGGTCTTTGATGGTTTGGGCCCCAAGCCCACTTAAAGTAACAGCATACTCCAGACTTCCCGGTCTTAGCACATGCGACCCGATCTGCAACACGACCCGCCCTTCTCGATGTCCCGTCATAATTCTTTTGTTGTGACCGCAACGCTGTGGTCACGGCCAACATAAGCGCAGTCTCATTGTTGCGTGCACTGTCTGCCGCCGCACACCAGTATTTCCCTTTGTAGGTGTTGTTGTTCTTGGGCGACGATAATGGGCCGTATGCTGAGACCTTGGTCCTACCCCTAAGGTCTACGTCGTAGACCTTGGAACCGTTTCGGTACAGCAATCTGAAGTGATGCTCGGTTGACGGTCCCCTCTTCATGTTTTCATTGAACGGGACGAATATCAATGTCCTCATGGGTTTACCAGGCCGGGCCGGTTGCCGATGGGCCTCCCGGTGGCTAGCTTCCGATCCAAGTTCCCGTCGTAAGTGGCAAGAGTTGTAGTAGTTCGCCCCGATTTGGTTGTAGTCTCCAGAGTTGGCCACCCGGTCTCAGCGATGAAGATGGGGATATTAGTGGAAGTACGTGTACACGTTGAAGTTGTAGAACGATCAAGCCCGATCTTCTTCGGGTCCTTGATCCAGTGGAAGTACGTGTACACGTCGAAGTAGTAGAATGACCTCGTATCTTGCAAGAGCTCCAACACTGGCCGGATAACCCGGCGCCAGATGTCCTTCCTGAAAGTGGCATTCGAAGGCGGGTACACGGCCAAATTCTCCAGCACATCGATGGCCATTGAGGTGCCGACTTTCACGTCCTTGACTTCGTACTTCTCCAGCGCAGCCTGATCAGCTTCATGGTGGGCACGAGGTTGAACTATACATCCTTATTCGTCTTGTCACTGATAATCTCGATCCCGACCAGGAGGTGCCGGATCATGCTGGGCAACACGTCTTACTAATAAAAGTAGGTAAGCCATGCCATTGCCATGCAACACCCCACCCCCAAAACCCAACCGACGGACCATTCATTTTTGGGCCTAAGTGGGTCTGTGGGCCTTAAACTCATAATGAAATTACGGTATCACCCTTTTTAGAACTCTCTAGAAACCCACCCTCACGCCTGAACGGACGTCTTCTACATTCGTCGCTCCCTTGTTCTTCCCCGTCCGCGAAACCGTTCCCGAGGCCGAACGAGGGGGAAGGAAGGGGGTGGGGGAGATGGACGAGGACTTCGAAATGCCCGGTGCCGGCGACGACATGATGATGAACGACGACCTCGATCTCCCTGGTGATGACTACGCCCCGATCATTAAGGTCGGGGAAGAGAAGGAGATCGGCAAGCAAGGACTCAAGAAGAAGCTCCTCAAGGAAGGCGAAGGATGGGAGACTCCTGAAAATGGCGACGAGGTCGAAGGTAATGGAGTGGATTGAACCACAGGGGAGTGGCTTGGGATTCTCTCCAGTGTTTTTTCCTATGGTTTTTGTTTCTTGCAGTGCATTACACCGGGACTTTGCCCGATGGGACTCAGTTTGATTCTAGCAGGGATCGGGGGACTCCGTTCAGCTTCACGCTCGGTCAGGGTGAGTTATTCTCCCTTGTTAAAAAGAGTGTGGGATGGAGTCGGTATTTGTTTGTTTGTTAGTACGCTGCTGGGATCAGTGATAGTGTTCTTGACTCTCAGAGAAATTTTGGTTGTTATTATTCAGTGTTAATGCTTACTATATCTGGAAATGGGAACTGGATTTTGTTGTCAATTATTACTTTGCCAATTTGATGGTTCCTCACTTTGTGGCAAAGTCTTCGCTCGAGCTAACTTTATCGAATTAGTGTGTTGGCGACTTGTCATTCACCCGGTTGGAGAAAAAAAAAATAAGAAGCTGAGATTAGGTTGTTTCTGAATGGCAATCGCAGGTCAAGTTATAAAGGGATGGGACCAGGGTATCAAGACGATGAAGAAAGGCGAAAATGCCATATTCACCATCCCTGCCGAATTAGCTTATGGAGAGTCCGGTTCTCCTCCTACGGTACCTCCAAACGCTACCCTGCAGTTTGATGTCGAATTGCTTAAATGGACAAGCGTCAAGGATATATGTAAGGATGGTGGCATATTTAAGAGGATTCTTGTTGCGGGTGAGAAATGGGAGAATCCTAAGGATCTTGATGAAGTTTTAGGTAAGTTCAATCTTCCTGTTGCTGCTGTGATGAAGTTTTAGGTAATCTCCTCTTACCCAATGTCTTTATTGAAATCAAGTTAATTATGAGGCTCGGCTTGAGGACGGCACAGTTGTTTCCATGTCTGAAGGAGCAGAATTCATTGTAGAAGAAGGTAAATCATTTCTAAATTTAACCTATTGCCCATTATGGAGGAGATGTGGCTTTTCTATAAATCGATGCTTTGAACTCAGGATTCATTTACCAGATCATCTTCTCTATCCTTTTCTGCATGTAGGTCTTTTCTGCCCAGCCCTGAGTGAAGCTGTAAAAACCATGAAGAAGGGAGAGAAGGTCCTATTGACTGTGAAGCCACAATGTAAGTAGAGAAGTTTTTCCCTTTTAGTTGCTTGGATATACCTCACCTGCTGTTTTTTGGACTTTCCCATCGCGTCTTTGTTCCAGATGGATTCGGCGAGAAGGGGAAACCCGCAACGGGTACAGAAGCAGCAGTGCCACCCAATGCCACCCTGAACATTGCTTTGCAGCTGGTATCCTGGAAGACAGTGTCTGAAGTGACCGATGATAAGAAAGTCATAAAGAAAACCTTGAAGGAAGGAGCGGGGTATGAGCGCCCTAATGAAGGAGCAGTTGTTAAAGGTAAACCTCTCTCTTCTTAACTAAGAATTTGTTAATTTCCTAGTTAAGGGATGGCTCCTCTCAATAAGTGGATCGGTATAAGAAAGCTGATTTAATAAATAATGTTGTTTCTCATCTATTAAGTTCTTTTCAGTTAAATTGATCGGTAAGTTGCAAGATGGCACCATATTTTTGAAGAAGGGCCATGGTGATGATGAGGAACCGTTCGAGTTCAAGACTGATGAAGGTACTGCTAACTTTGTGCAGGTCTGAAACTTGTGTTCTAGTATTTGGGAGTTTCTCATGATATGGTTGATTTCATAGAACAAGTGATCGAGGGGCTCGACAGGGCTGTCATGAACATGAAGAAGGGAGAACTTGCCCATGTTACAATTGCCCCTGAATACGCGTTTGGGTCATCTGAGTCTAAGCAAGAACTGGCTGTTGTTCCCCCGAATTCAACGATCCATTATGAAGTGGAGATGGTGTCTTTTGTGAAGGTATGATGAAGTGAATGAATGTATTTTTCTGCCCTTCCCCTGTGGAAATTCTCAGGTTTCCGTAAGCTTTCTTATCCTATCTCCCCTCAGGATAAAGAGTCCTGGGACATGAACACTGCTGAGAAGATTGAGGCTGCTGGGAAGAAGAAAGAGGAGGGCAATTTGCTGTTCAAAGCTGGGAAACACGCCAGAGCATCTAAAAGATATGAAAAGGCGAGCGGTTGTGTTATCCCCATTATGGAATTCACTTATTGTTTCCAAACCTCATTCGATTTCCACTCTTCCTTCTCCAACGCTTGCCGAAATTGCTCGCACAATCTTCACACCAAACAGTGGCAGCATTCAAGCCCCACTTTATGAGGAATAAATCTTAATAGTTTGTGCTGACATTTATAAACGGTCTTCTGCAGGCTGCGAAACTTATAGAGTATGATTCTGCCTTCAGTGATGAAGAGAAAAAACAAGCCAAGGTACTGAAGGTTGCATGCAAACTGAACGATGCGGCCTGCAAGCTGAAACTGAAAGATTTCAAGCAGGCAGAGAAGCTCTGCACCCAGGTATAGCGTTGGATCAAGTTATTATCTATTTCTCTTTTATTTGATGTTACCCCTAATACCGAAGAGTTGCGAATCCTTTCAGGTCCTTGAACTCGAGAGCACGAATGTCAAGGCTCTTTATAGAAGAGCACATGCGTATACTCAACTTGCTGATTTTGATTTGGCTGAAATCGACATCAAGAAGGCTCTTGAGATTGACCCTTATAACAGGTGATGACCAGCCGGGGGAGGTGGTTGTTTTTCTGTTATTTGGAATCTCAAAGTTCGTGCTGAGATAGACTTGTGGTCATGTGCTGATTAGGGAGGTGAGGCTGGAGTACAAGGTGTTGAAAGAGAAGGTGAAGGAGTATAACAAGAAGGATGCCCAGTTCTACGGCAGCATGTTTGCGAAGATGAGGAAACTCGAGACTCAGGGAGCCAATGAGAGTTCCCGGGCGTGATTCTTCTTGTAGTCAGTCTTGCGACCCCGTTTCTTGTCGCGCCCGCCAGGAGGCCAAGCTGTGACCATCGACAAGGCCGACAGGACCTTCGCCCTTCTTTTATTTTCTCAGTAATGAGTTAGGCACTGCTTATGGGATTCTGGGATTCTCTCCAAACGTAGTAGAAATGACATCTTTTAGTTATTGTTATGATGATGATGATTATTATTATTATTATTGTTTTAAGTCTTGGTAGAATCTTTTGTGAGAGAAATTGAGGTTGTTGGGGACAATTTGGGCCTTGTGGGATGGTTTGGGGTAGCAGTTAACATTTAAGATTTGATTTTGCAGTAGGCCCAACAGAAGGAACCCCCCTCTACCCCCCCTCTACCCTACAGGAATCTCAGCACTGGCAATGATTGGGCATTGAATTCACAACGAGAAGATGGAAATTCTTGCATTTTTCCCTCCTTCCCTTGTAGTTAGGGGATGGGGGGGGGGGGTCCTCCCTAAGCCCCCTAATCATAATCCATGGTTGATTCCTCCACCTCCAACCTCACCCTCATTAGATGATACCCTCTCTCCCCTTTTACCCCCCCACCCCCTTTTTTTACTTAAATCATTGGTTGGGATGCGACTGGGGGAGTGGACTTGACTGACTGACCGATTGATTGATTGATTGATTGATTGGAGATTAAATTTCATTCTGACAATAAAAAAAGGCCCTTTTCTGTTGTTCTCCAGGGGGGAAAAAAAAAAGGACAGAAGCGAATCGATTTAGCAACCACCCTTTTTTCTCATTGTTGTTAAAAGCAAACATCCGGTTGATAAATCCAAAAATTGTTGATGCCTCCCCCCACTCCACTCAATTAAACAAAAGAAGAAGAAGAAACATCATTGTCAGATCTGAAGGGGAAAGAGAAGGGAAGATTCGATAGATCAAGATGAATGGGTTGATAAAAAAATGGGAGCATGATTATTAGTAGTAGGAGAGCTTTAGTGGGAGCGACGAGGCTGTCATCTCCACCTAACACATTACCAAAGAGCATCTTTTCCCTTAGTTTAAAATTTAAAAAAAAAAAAAGGTTGGAGAATTTTCCCATTTCCATTCTACAGCTCAGAAAGGCTTCCTTTTTCCTTCTTTTCCTTTTATTATTATTATTATTATTGCATTAAGTAAACCAGAGGCACCTTTAAGAACCTGACCCCCACTTCTTCTTTCCATTGATTATTATTGGTGTTATGATTACTCCATCCCATCTTAACTCCCCCAGTTTATTCATCTTCTCCGTCTAATCATGGCAAGGCAATATTTGGTCCCCTCTCCCCTTCCCGGGTTTAACGGCGAGAAAAAATATTGATGACCCACAAAACGAGGAGGAAACCAAACCTAACCTAACCTCAACAAATTCAAAATGTCCTAATCATTTCACCAGACTCTACTCTTTTGGCTGTAATCTCGATTGAAAGAAAGGACCCCCGACACAAACAGCTGTTACCAACAATTGAAAACAACACACACGACCAAACACAATTTCTACATTCTATTATTACCTTTGATGGGGTGGGGAGACTAATCACCACGTACAAACAATAATTAATATAAAAAAAGGGTGGTCTTCAATTGCCCATCGTTGGGATTAATCCAAAAGATACAATGACACCACCATCATCATCATCATAATAATAATAATAGCTAGTTTTTACAGGTCATGATGATGTACTGCTACTACTACTACTACCAAAGCCTTTTCTTTCCCCTTCCTTTGCAATTGCAGCAGCCCTCCTCACGGGTATATAAAAAAACAAAAACCCAGATACAAATAACCACAACAACAAACTTATATAATTAGCCCTAAAAAGTGGCGTCAAAAAATTTAAAAAAATATAAATCTTCATTTATTTATTTTTTTTTAAAAAAGAACTTCCGCATGAAGTTAATCATGTGGAGATCACTTCTTTTAACTTGGATGGACAAACCCTCCCCAACCCAACCGACTAATTTTATTTTAATTCAGGTGTGGGTGTGGGTGTGGGGGAGGTGTAATGTTATATATATATTTCTTTTTTCAGTAATGGAATAATTGGGGGTCGAAGGTGGAGGACGTGGTGGTGGTGGTGGTGGTGTCTTGAAGAGAGCTTTGACCCAGTCCCATCTGTACAATTGTGTGCAAGTCATCTCCTCCTCCCCCGCCGCTGTAACCCACTCCTCCTCCTCCTCCTCCTCCGTACTGTTCAATTCATGCAAAACCCCCCCAACTCACAATCAGATAAGATTTCCATATACATAACCATAATTATATATAAGTGAAGATTTCTTTTCTTTTTTTAACCTGGAGGTCACTCGGCGGTGCGAAGTGGGAATCGAGCTGCCGGTGGGGGTTGAGCCGGTGAAGGTCGTTTGACGACGACGGCGGAGGAGGAGGTGCTTCCCCCTCGTACATTTGATGGGGGGTGTACATCTGCTGGCAAGGGACAGACGTGTATTCATAAGGAGAAGATAAAATAAATGAATTAGAGTTTTTAATTAGGCCTGGATGTGAGTGTGTACATGGTGGTGGCGGTGATCCTTTGACATTAGGGAATCCGCCAAATCCAGGCTGGTGTTGACCGACGCTAGTTTCATCGATAAGAACTGTTTGCCACCACCACCGCCGCCGCCACAATGTAAGGAAAATGGTTTAAATATCAAAATGGTATTTGGTATTTGTAATATACATTACCTCCACTTGACGTTGGAGCGACTGCACGTAGTTTATTATTTCGTCCAGCATCAGCGCCTTTCCCGTCACCTGCTTACGATAACCAACATCAGTCACAATTTCTTACATACGGTTGGTTAATCACGAATTTCGTAGGAATCTGTTGCTGTTTTTAAGCACCTTATTGCAACCGGGTACGAGGTCTTGTAGAAGCTTCATCCGCTCGCTAATTTTCTCTCTTCTCACCTGTAATTAATTTAGTTAGAGACATGAAGAACAATTAATGTTATTGCTGTTAACCACGGGCGGGCACTCACTCTTTCGGCGAGGCTGTGGCTGTCCGTGGCTTGTCCTCTCCTTGCTCTAACGTGAATGTAGTCCTTTGGCGGCTCCGGCTGCTTCCCCTCGTCCTTGTTCTTCTTCTCCCCAGCTTCCTCGTCCACCACGTTGCCCTCCTTCTTCATCCCGACCTCGCCCTCGTCGGACTTGCATCGCTTTGCGCTCGAGTTCCCCGTGCCCTTGGTCGCGTTGGCTTTTCCTCTGTTCGCGGCTCCCTTCCTCTTCCTCGGGTTCGACTCGCCGGAGCCTCTTGTACCCGTCTCCAAGCTTGGGACCGGCTCGATCACCGAAGACTCCTCCTCCGGCAACTCCATCGAGTCGATCCGCTCCAGCGGCCGGAGAGACCCTCCGACCTCAATAATCCCCAGTCGTGGCCCTACCCCTAAGCCGTTCAGCGAGGGGCTACTCGAGACTCGGCCTAGTTTCACGTCTCTGGCCGCAGCGAATTGTCCCAGGGGGAACTCAACTCCTCCGCTCCTGCCGTTGAAGCTTCTACTCCCAAAGCACGAGAACTTCGCCGCCCGCTCCACGAATCCCGGATCAGCAGCGAACTCAGCCAAGTTAGTTTTTGGCCCAAAGTTGGGCGGGGAGCCGAGGGGAGTGCTGTAGCAGGAACTACCGGCGATCTCCTCGGGATCGCCTCCGAAAACACCCAATTTCCCGACCAATTCCCGGATAAGGGCACTGTCGTTGCAAACATAGCGGGGGTCCGATCCCGGGGGCGAGGGCACGGTTGCGTTAAAAGCAGGGGAGTCCCAGCCATTGGGGTGGAACATGGGATCGGGAGGAGGGCACTGCCAGCTTTGCATATCCGGCATCGACTGGGGTTGGATCCCAGCAGCAGCGAGGATGAAGTTGTTCTCCATTACCAGGACACCCGAAGCACCTCAAATAAATAGATAAAAACAGAAGGAACGGAAACAGAGAGGAAAAACAGCGGAGGCTAAAAGACACGGGATCTTGGGAGGAGGAGGANAGGGGGAGAAGGTGAAGGAGAAGCCGATGAGGTCTTTATAGAAGTAAGATTGTGAGCTAACTACTACTATTACTCCACTCCTAAGTTGTCACGATTTAGAGAAACGTAAAAAATAAAATAAAAGCTTATTAAAAATTTTCTTTTTCTGGGGTTACGTTTATACGCCGAAATCATACCCTAAATAAATGTTAATAATAATAATAATTAAAACTTGTTTCTTCTTTTCCGAGTATGCGTTGGCGTGCCGGCCCTGGACTTACACGCCACCGCCATCCCCACCCCCTCGATATCTTACAAATTCAACACCCCCATCCTCTTCTTCCTCTCCAACTTACTTTGCACGTATACATTGGGCGTCTACATTTTTTATTATTAAAACACACTCTTTTTAATACACACCCCATCATTTCTATACCCTTTTCGAGTGTCCCGCATAAGTCTCTACCAACACCCACACTACAGACTTCACCTCTGCCGAGCATTATAAGTCGAATGATAGGGATTACTTATTTTGACTACCAGGAGGGTGGGGTATAGAGATTGAAAAAGGTAGGAGTAGGAAAATGATGGAGGGAGTCCTTTGTTCATGGTTGGGCAGATGATGGTAGTAGATTCATTCAATCCCCTAACTCCCTAACCCTCCCCTACATAACCCTAGTTTTGATGTTCCAAAACCAAAAAACTCTTGAATGCCACTTCTTATTAGAAACTTGTCTTGTCGAATGAACAAAGTCGTCTTTCGTATTATGCCAGCGGAAATAGGAGAAGGACAATCGGCTAAAGACAAGACTCTCCTAAGGTGTAGAAAACCCTGAAGAGACGAGATTTCAGGGGAGTATGATTTCTTCGTCTTAAAAGGGTTATTGATGGAATTCTCATTCGGGTCACTAGTGTTCGACAAATCTAACATCTATTTCAGTCTACATGGTATATTTATGCATTGTTGGAAAATAATGGCACACATATTTAATACCCTTTCACCTAATTGCTAGCCTCACAATTTCTACCTGCATCATTAAAATTTTATCTAAGTGTTTATATTTTTCTAAACCAATACCCGATAAAAGTCAAATGTTAAAAATTGTACAAATGGTTTTTTAAAGAGGGAGGGAGGGGGGGGTATAACTTTCCTTAGCCGGTAAAGCAATTGGCCCTTTGTAGCCGATTATCCAGACAACATGGGAATTTTTTAATTTTATTTTCTTCCATCTCATTTAACGACGACACTCTTCTTCCGTAAGCATCCAAAAAGATGTCCTATTCCATTTTAATTTAATTCCTTTTCTTGATAATTCACGAAACACACGAAACCCAATGAAATTCTTTTTCTAAATAATAATCGAGATGAGGAAATTTCTTTTATTTATTTATTTAATAATCGGGTCGGGGTTGCTTCGGATTTCGATCTGGCGTGGTCAATCATTGCAATTAAAATTAACCCCATTTGTTTATTCATTTTAACCCCGACTTGCCGGGCCAATGGTCGGATTCATATGGCTTTCCTTCCACCACGAATTTCTTGAAATTATATAAAATTAGGTGGAGACCAAATTGCTCCATAAAATTTAACCTCCTCGGGGTTAAACATTTCAAAATAATCACCGAAATTTTGGGGGCTTGATATAGATCACAAGTCAAGAGATACACTTCGGTTTGGCACTTTGACATTCATTCGCGACGTCTAAACACGCGGAACACACACGAAAGACAGCAAGCCGAAAGAAAAATACATTGCCCCTCCCCCGCGGCGATCGCGTCGCGAAACGAGTCTGAACGACGGAACTAAATCTCCCAGACTTTAATGGGGGACTGCGCCCAGGGCCATGCCATTTTCGTACCAAGAAACCTATCTTTACATATGCGTGCCTAACTTTGTTTGGCATAACTATTTTTGATCACAGATAACATGTGTTGCACGGCCGCGGAAGGAATCTACACAGGAGCTGGTGGCCGGTTGATATGAACTGTTTACGCCGTTTAAAATGCATGAACCCGGGCAGTTTAAGCGTGTATCGATTGTCTTCTACGTGTTGTTATGCACTTTCACGAATTAGGTTTTGGCGGTGCAAGGAAATAAGGGGGGAGGGGTCCATTTTTTGTACATCGTAATAAGTCTTTACATTATTCGCGCATTAAACAAAGGGCATGTGCTGCTGGAATTAGACTTGATAGTAAATATCTATAAATCACCTTTGTTAAGGGGAAAACCAAAAATCGAAGGACGACACGATGAATACGTCTACGCGGACACGATACTTTATGCATAGTTGAGGATCAAGTGATGTTTCATATCTGACGTGACGTATGAAAAATACGATTGAAGACTATCGTATAAGTATTATTGTAGTGATTTATCGTGACTTTTTTTTTAAAATTCTTTTATCATGTTGATTTCGACTTAAAATGGATCTTTAGTCAATTGTAGGGAGGCAACGCTTGTAAAGATTTCCAGACAATGCGATCCAGCTTTCCTATCAATCGGGTCTTAGTCACACGATCAAGTAAAGATCTTCCACATTAATTAAGAAAAAACGTCATTATGTCGTGATCAAGACCCCCGGTTTTTGGATTCCAGTCCAGCAGCCAAAACAATGGCTCGGTAAGTTCTCTTTACGTCGTCGTTCTAGCGATACGCGCATGATTTCGACTTCACCCACGAGCGGTGTACTTCCCATCAACAAGTATCATTCAACTACCGGAAAGGATCTTGATCGGTGTTCGAGTAGACTAGTGTGATTAATCGGGGGATGTAACAATTCATCCATCAGTCTAATCTCAGTTAAGCCTCCTTTGACTTCATGTGTGGGCAAGGCACCTTGGAAGGTTGCAACTCGGCCTCCTCCAGACAGTTGGCCGTGATTGCTCTGTCGGTCATACTATCGGAAAGTGAACAGAGCTATCCTTATGTGGAGGATAACATGGAGCTTGTCGTGTGTAACCATGAATAGAGTATCGCATTTCTTCGTCCAAACCCGTAGGGGGGGGGGGGGCTGTCGTGTTGCAAAATCGTGGCACGTGTGATCCGGAGACTGTCGGCAACGAGGGGACGACTTGCTCGACTGTGGACCTTACCCTGAGGCCGGTGCGCAAACTTAACATGTTCATCGTGGCTCGTACATTTCCATCGGCGAATAGTAATAAATGGGCGATGACGGGATGCGACAAACTTCTCTGCAGGCCAGCTTCCCGTGAAATCTTTTCAGGCAACAAAATCCATGGGTGGTCGTATAGGAAGCACTATATGCGGCATGTATGCATGCATGCAACGCAATGGCCGTGGTAGGGCTTTTCTGCGCGAATATGTCCAAAGGCTGCCAGAAAACATGTATTTATGAAGGTTCGATAGCAGCATCACAGTCACAGTCACGGTCCTAATATATACATCACATCTTACATGTGTGCAATAATTGAATACCAATTGAAATGAAATGACCACCATAATTCAATTACATCAAAATAAAACGATTCCTTCACTTGTCATTTCGACCAACATTTATTACATGGTGAGGTGGGAGAGGGGGGGGGGGAGGGGAACCGCCGTATGTAAAGCAAGATGCCGATTTTAGTTTCGTGCCCTGGACACCCGACACTGTTAACCGAGAAAGGAAGTCCTCCAACCCCCGGACCCACGTTGGCTCATTACTGATCCCCGGATCAGTCGAATACTTCTCATCACGAACGAAACCCCGACCGGTGATGGAGACCCCATTAGGCTGGGCTCGTTGAAGACCGCAAATGAAGGAGACATTTGCAGAAGTCCCTCTCGTGAACAATGAACAGATCAGGAAACTGCGGCACGCCCCACCCCCTAAGGGGGAGAGGCTTCCTTTCGAGAGAAGTCGTGAACAAGATCATTGGATACGCGATCAACACACCATATGCTTCAAAACCTCAGACCACGCAAGTTGCACGCGCAAATCCGCACCAGTTGACGGGACAAATGATTGGTGAAGAAGGGCACGGGACGAGAGCAGTAAATGTTCAATGAATATCTTGCATGAACTGTCCACATTTCTTACAGGAGAGGGTGTGGGTGTCCTGAGAAAGTGATGGGAGGGTGGTTGTTCGGGCTGAATTCAGGAACAGAGCAAGGGGAAGATCGTGGTCGCGGTAAGAAGACGACGAATATGGGTAGGAGTTAAGAGTCCACAGTTCCCCCCCCGGGGGGTTTTTTAATACAAACAAAAAGGATCTGCATCGGAAATTGAACAAAAAGACAACCACGACTGTTCTTTACCCCCACACTCATCACACTGTCCTAATCCCATGCCGAAACATCCAGCCAATGGTTTCTCTCTCGAAACAACTGGTAACGTCCAATCCCTCGTTCCATTGCAATTTAACTCCCCTTATTTCACGGGTCATATATTCGTCCATATTCATCGGGTTCCAACTGATGAACGATGATTTGGGGTTAAGCCACATTTATAAACATTAAAGAATTTCATCTCGAAACCCCTTCTTCTAACATATGATATGATATAACACGAGTGCAATTCCTCAACCGGGCTGTTCAAGTTGATCGTATTATCATTACGTAACGTCCGACAAATAAATAGAGAAAGGTGGACGGAAATGGTGATGGTGGTGGGGGTTTTAATAATTGGGAAAGGTCGATCTTGTTTGTTTTTTTGTCTGATTTTTTCTGGGGTTGAGTATGGAATCCCCACCGCCGAACACACAAATCGCTCTTTTACTATCATTTCACCACAACAACCACCCCAGCTAGTTGTTGTTGTGATCATTATTCGGATTAGTCAGAGAGTCTCGAAGAGAGTTCCTAATTAACCTTGCATTGAGAATTCTTATATACTCAATCGAATGCCATTGATCCTAAAATTGTGTGGATAAAACTGGTTTCCTAGCACACATAGGGTTTTGTAAATGCCCATCTTTTTTGTTCTCTCTTTTGAGAAAATAAAGATGAAATGATTTAATTTGCCGACCCTCGTGAGTGAGTGGGGAAAATAATTCGAAAATAATAATAATAAATGTTTATGGTGGGGGCAATCATTTTTTTGCGGTGGGGGGATCCATCACCATAACCCAATTTTTTTTAAATGATTTATTTTACTGTATAAAAAAATATGCACATAAATGATCTGTACTCTGACATCTGAACTAGTTTAATTTTTTTTGGTAATAAAGAAGTGAACATCTTCCTCATCCAAGTGTTCAGAAAGAAATGAATAAAGCGAAAGTTGTTAATGAAAAGTAGGGAAATAATTGGGGTTCGATCACATGGGATTGAGAAGAAAAGAAAGAACGAAGAATTGCTTCCATGATGATTTTAATCATTGAAGAGGTAGCCTTTGGATTCGGGGGATACGCCCAATTATCGGACAATTATATTTGTCGACATACCTAAAATCACAACTTTCCCCCCTTTCGATATATTCAGTGGGTGTGCGAGTACAATATTAAGTTTTTGTTTGAACTTTTGTATCATGAAAGCGAGGTTCGATGAGAGCATTCTAAGAGTAGCTTGTGTCCTTTCTGGTCAAGTCAGTGACAAGCCAAAGGTCGCATGCTCTATTTTAATTCGTCAGGTGTAGCTTAAGGGTCTCTCCTATTGCTGCAAGCAACTAGGCATTCTTTAGACAACTTTCGTCTATGTCAAGCAAGCGTCTATCTAGCTTAATGCCAAGTTTGTATGTACCTCTCTCACAAGCTTCGCCCAAGGATTCGTCCTGGGCCATGTCTTGCCGAGAGGGTATATAAGCCCACTTGGCTCGTGTACACTTGTCCCCACTTTTCTGTCCCATTTTCAAGACAATTCTTTTTTTGGCAAAATAGCGATTCTTGCACCATTCTTGTCCGACTTTCTTTTGTGATGCGAAATCTAAAATATTTTTTTTATGGTCTTAAATCAATATTAGGAATCTTTTATGGTTTTATTGGAACGTCGTTAGGATTTTCTCCGATTTACTGTCAATATTATCTTACATGTTTTATTTTATTTTATTATAATAAAATCCTACGTGAACACGCATAATATAGATTTCTAGACCCACCTTTTGGCCGACTTTCTTTTATGGCCCAAACTTTAAAATATGGTCTTACTCGAATGACGTTACTCACTTATCCGATTTGTCGTCACTATTATCTTACGTATCATAAATTAAACAAACAATTTTTTACTTTCATCGAATCCAATGACTAGTCTACAGCCTAAAAGGAATCCCCTAACCAAATGATCAGATAAATAAACTCTTAAAGGTGATGTATTTCCCAATGAAGAGTGTCAAATCACATGTCATTACAAAACAATAATGACCCATGTGAAAAATAATAACCACGTAGGAAATTGTTTGTTTAATTTATGACACGTAAAATAATTAGTGACGACTAATCATATAAAATGTCATTACAGTTAGGTCATCGTCCTCCTCCAAAGTCGTCTCGTTGTTGGGATTCGGGATCTTCTTCGGCCATAAACGAGGAGGAGGTGGGGAGGCTGAACTGTGAATTAAAGAAAAAAGTGGGGCTTCTTTTTGGGGGAGGTGGAGGTGGAGGCGTGAATTAGGGGGGACACTTTTGTAACCGAGGGAGGTGCTGGATTTAAGGCTTCGACAGAATTATTTTAAAGTTCGAATCACAAAAAAAAGTCGGTCCAAAAGTGACGCTAGAAATCGCTTTTTTGCCTTCTTTTTTCCTTATTTCTCTTAAATCCTTTTAGGTTATAAAGAGATGTTAGTTCCTTTTTTTCCTAACCTGTGAGTGCACATGAAATGCATGAACTTGCAAAGTTTGGGAGAATTGCTGCACTCCTACCTTTGCACCTCAGTGTTCCTGAACACGATGCAAATTGTTGCTTATTCTACAGGTTTTCTTCCCTTCGGCCGATGCTAACAAATGTTGTTCTTTATCTTTAGGGTTTAATAATACTTGTTGTACAGTGATTATTATATAATAATGTCAGCGCACACAGAAATCTAATATATGAGCATACAGAAAGTGATGATTATACAAGATTTTCCCATTCGTATTATTGTTTGGGCTGACCGGAGGAGTTATCATTGGGCCGGACAGTAAGGGCTGATTTATGGGGAGTTGGGCCCGTGGGCTATATGAATAAGTTCTACGGGCCCAAGACTCCAAAAACTGCTCTCTCTCTCTCTCTCTTTGTCACGAGCACTTGCACGTTCTTGCCTGTAAAGAGATGGAGGAGAACCAAACAACCGCTAAAAGCAATTTGCTGTGAATTGGCTACAGTTTCTTCCAAGCTCAACTGGTGGCCCTTTCGCTGTCCAAGCCAAATCCAGCAAACAAGTTTGAAGACTTTGGGCGGTTCCACCAGGGCTCATATCTTGCAACTGGTCATTTTCTATATAGTCAAATGATGGGTTAGCCATGGCAGTGCTGCTAGCCGGAGCAGCAACTGGGACAACCGGCTCCTCCGGCTTTTGATCATAAAGATTTTCACTTGGCTGCAGATTAAGAAGGGACAACAAATTAGTTCATGTCAAATACACCAATAAATAATCCATGAGATGAATAATCTGGTGCCTTTGTAGTAGTAAGCTTCCAAGCACCTAAACCACCCGTCTTTCCCGTTACCTTTGCACCTGAGGGTTTCTTTATAGAGGTTATAGCAGTGGAGTTGCTTCGGCTGATGCAGGGATCTCCTGTGCTTCTTTGCTAGCAACAGTGTTTTCTTTAGGGGCTTCACTAGTGTTAATGTCTGGAAGTCCATTAGAAGCTTTCGACGACAGCCAAGCAACAGGTGATGATGGCAAGCCAGCATCTTCTGCCATACCTTTGGGGTTTGGCAACTTCTTTCGCGAGTAAGTGCCTGTTCAAGTCAGCAGCTCTGGACGTGTACGTTGCATCTGTTTTACCTCCATCGGTCCACGCTTGTTTCTTAAAGAACAAGTGTACGATTATTCCCTCTGAAGCTCGTCATTTTCAACTGCTCGGGGCTCCATGAGTCTAAATTTGTGGACCTAAAAATTACCTGCATGTCAGCTCGGATACCTCTATCCACAGGAGGGCATTTTGCAAAGAGAACAAAAGGAATGGATGATATTGAAAGATCAACAAGCGAAATACGACAATCAAACGCACGGCTAATCTAAGAAAGCTTATACATTGATGCAGGATCTTCAGCATGATATGTGGATTCAGTTGTCCAAAGGGAAGGATGCCGATAATAAATTTGTGCAGAGGGCGAATGTCAGTCACATTGTCACTCTTATCACCGAGAATTAACGAGTCACAAACAGCATAAACCATGGATGACAACAGATCAGAAACTCGAATTATCTTCAAATTCACGAAAACCCCTCTCTACCGCAGTTAACTAATCCAGTTTTCAGCTGCCTCACACACTACTCTGTCTATGGAATTCTTCTGCTAGTCCCACTCATCAAACAAATAGAACACCCCACGAAACACAATCTTCCTATCCAGGCGACCAAAACAAATAGAACACCCCAAGATAAAATCCCCCAGACCTGATGAATCCGACATGAACGCCGAGGCGGCTGCGAACGGAGGAACAATCAATGCGGAGGACGCCCAAGTCGGGTTCTTGTCAACGAAATTATCGGCCGTTAATGGGAAACGAATCGCAATTCCCATTGAGAGGTCGAACCACAAACGCAAAACAAGAAGCCGAAGGGAAGGAGAGAACAGAGGCATAGGAGGAAGAAGAGGAAGAAGAAGGAAGACGAAGGGAACGGACGCTTGGAATTGCAGTTAATAACCATCGTTACAACGTGAGCAAAATATCCGATTTCCGATATCCGAGTCCGATATCCGAATTTTTTTTCGGACTCGGATTCGGAAATTTATAATTTCGGACTTGGATTCAGATATATTTGAAATGAAATTTCGGAAACGGACTCGGACTTGGAATTTTAAAAAAATATTTCGTATATCCGAATATCCGAAATTTATACAACCTGAGCCTGTCCAAACCCGACACAACAAAGGAGTAATAGAAAAAGAGGACTTGATTGAAAACAGTAAAACAATTAAAGGACCAAATTACAAATTTAAGAATGAAGACTTATAGAAGATGCTTTCAAGTGGCTTCCCTTGCTTTTTTTTATCTAGCTTTGCAATTATTATCGTTATGAGAATCGTTATTAATCTTAAGTGGACATCAAATTTTAGACTAGTTTTAATCTTAAGCTTGGAGTATTGTTGCATCGGCTTAGGATGTTGCATCTTTTTGTTGGATGTGGTTGGAAGGTATTCTTTTTCCAATTCAAAATGTGTAACACTTATTCACAATCCGAAGTTCGGAAATTTCGGATTATCCGAATTCCGAGTCCGAATTAATTTCGGACTCGGAAGTTCGGAATTATATAAAATCGGACTTGGACTCGGACTTAAAAAAAAAGAATTCGAAAGTTCGGACTTGAGTAAATTTCGGACTCGGATATCCGAGTCCGGTCCGAATGCTCACCCCATTTACAACAACATCCGCGGACCGTTGCATTTTAATTTGAACCAACGCGTGTACAAATTCCTGGATGCAGACAAAGACTTGAGATTGGTTTGGACATGTGATGAGGATTGCAAGAGAACCAAGTCGCACGCCGATGGTGGTTTGAAGTTATCCTGTTCACAACCCCCAAAGTAGGGTCCTTTTCCAGCAGTAGCCTTGCGACGCCACGAGGCGACATCCACCCACTAAAATTATTCTTTTTCTTTGTTATTAAAAGCTACGTGGGACCCCCCCGGGGCGATTTCATACTATCTTGATTTAATTGTGTATTATATATATATATTAATAAAATTTTCATTTACTTAAATAGTTTTTATCCAGTGCTCACTAATTTCGGACAAATACCCAAAGGTGCTGTCGGATATGCTTTTGTTGGCTCCATCCTCTCCAAAGTATATCCCCCGGATGAAACTAAGACCAAATCACCTTTTCTTATCCCCAGAAAACATAAATTAAATGTGTGCACAATTTCCCCTTTATTTCCCACTCCCCCCGGGGACTCGACACGAATATTCCTCTAGAAATTCCCAAATCCCACCCATTTTTTAAATCAACAAAATGTAGACATAAATACAGACACGATATTTCGGACCTGTCTTCATGTCAAGCACTCGACTCAGCAGCTCCCATTCTCTCTTCCTAAGTCCATAAAGAAAAGAGAAATGCAGATGGAGTTTCCGGTTAGGGCTAGGAGGGTGACCGTCCCCCTCGGCCACGCTGCCCGCGCCAGGCTCATCGCGCCCCGCGTCGACTACTCCAGCAGCGGCAGCGATCACGACCCAGTCGACTCCTCCCCCTGCCTTTCTGAACTCGTTCACGGCTTCTTCGAGGAAGACGACGGAGGAGACCCCCGCGCGGGATCATGCTCGGGGGACGAGCCCGAGGCCGAGGGACCCGATGACGGGACCGATATGGACGCGGCGAAGGAGATCGTGTCCGATGCCCTGTCATGCGACGGGGATCCGTTCCGGGCCGCGCTTTCTGCCTGCGTCGCCAAGGCGGCGGGGTTCTGTTCCTGCTGGCGGTCCAATAAGTCCCTCATGTGGCGGCAGTTGATGTTGTGCCTCAGGGACGTGGGCTACAATGCTGCGGTGTGCAAGACCAAGTGGGACGCCTCTGGCGGGCTGACGGCTGGCAACTACGAGTTCGTCGATATCGTTCGACCCGACGGCAGGCAGCTCCGGTACTTCGTAGACCTGGACTTCCGAGGGGAGTTCGAGATCGCTCGTCCGACGGACCACTATTCCGAGCTGCTGGCATTCGTCCCTAGGGTTTTTGTGGGCTGCAGCGACGACCTGAAGAAGATCGTGAGGTCAATGTGCGATGCGGGGAGGCGGTCGCTGAAGAGCCGAGGCCTGTCCGTCCCGCCTTGGAGGAAGAACAGGTACATGCAGAACAAGTGGTTGGGCCCGTACAGGAGGACGACAAACCCGTTCCCGGGGGCTCCGACGGTGGCGGTGTCCTCCTCCGCGTACGGTTGCCTGTCGATCGGAGGATTTGAGGAGACGGCAGGGGTGAGCGGACGCCAGGTTGTACGCATGAGATGAGGAGTAAAAAGGAAAACACAAAATTAACATCCTTAATCGTGGGTGGGTATTCAGGATATCCTAAAATTTTGATACTTTTTAATTTCATCCTATCGAGTTCGAAATAAATATAATGATGTTTTGATAATTTAGGAGGGAAGGGGGCGGGGGAGGATTGATATGACAAGGACAGCACGTTTTCGGGGAGACTGAATGAACCCCACAGAACTTATTTGACTCATTTGAACTTATCCAAATCAGACATGAAGTTCGGGTAATGAATCCCGACCGTTCATCTTTACGCGCGGCGACGTGTCAGAGCATCGCCATGGTCCATTTTGGCGGTGGCGGGGATAGTGACTGGTGACGTTGAATTTTGATTAACATGACAAAAAATAACAACGATATCAAAAGGTTACCGGGACACATTTTTTTGTCATTTGTAAGCGACCGATATCGATTTGGACATAAAACAGAAAAAGGTTAAACATATTGGTGTCATGATTTCAAAATAATCCGGAATCAAAAGTTCGATTATAAAAATCTCTTGGCGGACACTTACGTCGAAAAATCGAGCAATCAAACACAAACTCGAAACCCACTTAACCTAGATACATATGTTGTGAGATGGCTTGCCATCAAAGTGACAAACACAATCCCACACCGAACAAAAATAAGAGTCCGTCTTAATATATATAGCCCGATGAACTATTTTTTTTATAATTAATTAGTTTTAGAATACAATCACACAGGGCTTATATGTCGGACTCGATATATGGCGTTTTCGGTGCACCGATTGATTCCGATCCATCACCGATCGATTCTTCATTCCCCTTCTTTTCTTCTTCTTTTTGGTTTCAAGTTTGTTCCCGCTTATGAGGCGGCGGCTTGGTTTTTTAGAGGTTTTGTATGTTGGAATTTTTATAAATATTTTATTTTATTTTATTTCTTTTATTTCAAAAAATTCCTTTGAGCTATAATTAATTATTTTGTTTATTTTATAAAAAAAAACGGGTTGTATGTTAATTACGGGACAATGCATGATAACCCCTTTTGGTTTTGGGTGATCTATGGGCTTTTGCAACATCTCAGGTTGTTATTGATGTGGGCTGGACGGTAACTCGGTGTAGGCCTAATGTTGACATAAACCTGTGATGGAAGGGCATGTCACGTTTATATAATAGCGCTAGGTCCCCTCTTCCACTGATAAATTTATTAGACAGTTCCATCGGCCGTCTCGTCAGGAGGGAGGGGAAGACCTAGGGCACTTTCTTGATTGTTCTTGTAGATCGTACTCACGGATCTTGGCTTCCGCTTTTGTATTGGGGATTATGGCGCAAACAGGTACGCTTCTGTTTTCTCTCCCTTTTGGTGTTCCAAATCGACTGCGGAGATCTTGGGTTAGCGATTAATTTGCTTACATGTGGTATCAGAGCGACCGTACGTCGATTTGGAATCGATTTCCTGAAATTAATTTATCGTTCCGATTTAGGGTTTTTCAATTTTAGGGTTCGTCGTTTAATTTCTAATCTGACGAATGATTGCCTTCAATCTCACGGGTTTATAAATCCTAGATTGGATATGGCTTACAATTTCAATTATTTATTAAACAAAAAAAAANAATAATAATAATAATTATAAAATAATAATAATAAAAAAAAACCCACAGTGTTACCGTGGGTTTAGAAATTAATATATATATATATATAATAATAATAATAAAAGTGGATGGTGGACCGTGGGTTCACGGGTTGAAATAATCTAATTTAAACAAAATAAAGTTAATATTCTTTTACGGAAAGATGATTTTATTCATCTAATTTATTATTATCAGTATTGATTATCCTAAAATTTTTGAATGTTTTATTTTTATAGCACTAATAATTTTCTGAATATATGTGCATAAAGGAATAGGTGACTATATTACTGTTCGCTATTTGTGGATAAATTGTGCTGAGTTGTTTTCTAATTCTGGTGACTGGGCAACGGATTATTTTGTGTAAGTGAACATGTGAGGTAATTTCATATTTGTACCGTAAACCTTTGGCTGCCAAAGTGGCTCGTTTACAGTGACAGGTGAGTTGTCTCACAGGCATGTGCATTTAGGGTAAGTGGCTTTCGGATTTATGCTTTGGTTGTTTGGTTGCCAAAGCGACTCGACCTGAGTGACAGCCGGAGTTTCTTACAATCGCACGTGTTCTCATTAAGTGAGATGTCTCACATTTATGCTTTGAGTGCTTGGCTGCCAAAGTGGCTCACTCGAAGTGACAGGTGGGATTTTCTAGGACTTATTGAGGGTTATTAGAGTGTCTTGGCTTTGCTGGTGTGGGGTCCTTTTGCCCAAAGGTGTTGGATTTTCTGCATTTGGCGTTGTTTGAGATTCTCTAGTTGATAGTCCATGTAATTGACTATTATATTTTTGTTCACTCATGTATTGTTGCATTTTGTTTTCAGTCACTCTTGTTTTGAACAATGCTGGTGTTGGTGTTGTTGAGGTCCTGAATGGATCAAATTATAATAAATGGAAGGACGAACTTCTGTACGCCCTGGGATTTGTCAATCTAGATCTTGCTTTGCGTGTGGATCGCCCTGCTCCACTTACAGAGGCTAGCACTCCAATGGAAAGGGAGTATTTTAGCAAGTGGGAGCATTCAAATTATATGAGCCTTCTAGCCATGAGGAGATCTATCTCAGAACATCTGTTGAGTGGGCTACCCGAGACTACTACTGCTAGGGAGTTGCTCACTGCTCTTGGAGAAAGGTACCTTGTACCCGATATGGCTGAATCTAGTGTCCTTCTGAAGAAGTTGACGAGTATGTCTTATGATAATGTGGGAGGAGTGAGAGACCCAAGAGCTAGGCGAGACATCAACTAGATTTGACTCAAAACAGACAAAAACAGATGAGTTACTCCGGACTTATTTTGCTCAAGTCGAGCCTTTAGCTTAAAGCAATCTTTCTTTAGATGCCCCAGTTTTTGACAATAGAAGCATTTGACATCTTTCTTAAAAGGAGCTCTAGGACCTCCCTCATTCTGATCGTGGCCATGCCTCTTAAAGCCCTTATTTTTAGAAGCACTAGGGTGAAAACGCTTAGAATGCTTCTTACCCTTTACAAAAGAAGGTCCAGAGGAAGACACAAGGAAACACTCTCAGTCTTCTTCCTCTTAAGTTTCTCCTCCTCCGCCATACACTTGCTAATCAGATCATTGACAGTCCAATTCTCATTTTGGAGATAAAAGCTGTTTTGATTTGCTAGAAATTCGGAGGCAATGAATTGAGAGCATGAAGAATAATGAACTTATCTGGCAGAGGAATTTCAAGGCTTTTCAGTTTGGATTGGAGGGAAATCATTTCAGGATTA
>JARUPW010000013.1:1109803-1133481 GCA_029817735.1 Melastoma sanguineum | reverse complement strand
TTCTTCCCTCCCTCCTGACGAGACGGCCGATGGAACTGTCTAATAAATTTATCAGTGGGAGAGGGGAGTTAGCGCTATTATATAAACGTGACATGCCCTTCCATCACGGTTTATGTCAACATTAGGCCTACACCGAGTTACCGTCCAGCCCACATCAATAACACTGAGATGTTGCAAAAGCCCATAGATCACCCAAAACCAAAAGGGTATCATGCATTGTCCCGTAATTAACACATAGCCGTTTTTTTTTATAAAATAAACAAAATAATTAATTATATCCAAGGAATTTTTGAAATAAAAGAAATAAATAAAATAAAATATTTATAAAAATTCCAACATTTCTCCCACTGGGCTATGATTAATTTCAAAAGTTCAAAACCTTTAGTTTTAAAATGACTATCGGGCTGTACACAGATATGGCCATATCATAGTGAATAATATACGGGACAACATCTTCAAAACAACCTCGACCATTAAAGTCGCTAACACCGAACCATGGTCGTCGTCACATCATTTAACGATATTGGACAACATGATCACGAGCATCCACAACTCCAACGTCAATAGGTCAATGTGACGGTGTAGCCGAAAACAACATCTCTCAATGGTGATCATAACGATGCTATTTTCGGTCGGTCCTATAAATTTTCCTGTAACCTTTATACTTCACAGAAGTCAGGAAAAATCTCTCTGTAACCTTATATTTCATTGAAGTCAGAGAAAACCTCTGTAACCTGCATACCTCAGTGAAATCAGAGTACCCATCCGTATCCTTAATGCTTCAGAGAAGCCGGATGAAATAAACTGGCACTAATGCCACCATATGTCTTAAATTACTAGGGCACTTTCTTGATTGTTCTTGTAGATCGTACTCACGGATCTTGGCTTCCGCTTTTGTATTGGGGATTATGGCGCAAACATGTACGGTTCTGTTTTCTCTCCCTTTTGGTGTTCCAAATCGACTGCGGAGATCTTGGGTTAGCGATTAATTTGCTTACATTGTAGTCTTTTTTTCTTCTTTCCTCCGATGGAGTGTTTGTGGTGTTGTTCAGAAGCGTTTCATGATTACTTATTAGTTTTCTTAGTGTTGTGGTGAAATGAAAGTGCTTGCTGTTTCTTTTCACTGAGAAGTTTCTGGTGCTTACCAAAGCTGTGACATCTGCATTTTTGAATTTTCTAGTGGACTTAATTTGTCAGGTGAGCTTGAGCTTTTGTTCCTTACTTTGCAGATTCGTTTTGATTTGAATGCTGTTGTGGAAGAGTTTCCAAAATAACTGAGGTCACATGTCTAATGTTTCGGGTTGTGATTGATCAAGCGCCTTCTTTGGACCTAAAGAGAACTTTCTTATTCACCTTTCTGGGGCTAGTATTAGTCAGTCCGACTCTACACTTCCGGTATGCCTTTGAGTTCTTTGGTTTCTGAATCAATTGGGTGCCCAAGGCAACATGGATTAGGCACCTTCAAAATTCACTTTAAATGGTTATCTTTCTGTTTCTATGTTAGTGCTGGAGCATTATGATGATCAACCTGAAGTAGTTTTCCACTTGACATGAAGTATGGAATCCTTTTTTCGTTGCTACTGTTGATAATACATCTAGTAATGATGTTGCTATCAAGTATTTGAATGAGACGATTCAAGTCTCAAGGAAGTGAATGGGTGGAGGAAAGTTATTTCATGTTCGATGTTGTGCACATGTTCTCAATATTTGTGTTTAGGATGGATTGGATGGAACTAAAGACATCATCCAAGTAGTGAGGCAATGTGTGGAATACATGAATTGTTCTGATGATAGGCTGACAAAATGTGTTGAGTGTGTACAAAAACTAGAATTAAAAGAAAGGAGATTGGTTCGTGATTGCAAAACTCGATGGAACTCAACTTTCGAGATTCTTAGTTGTACTTTAAAGTTCAAGGATGCTTTTAGAATGCTCTATCAACACGACTCACTATTTGATTATTGCCCTTTGGATGAAGATTGGGATAAGCTCACAAGATATGTTCGTTGTTGGAGTCATTTTGGACAGCTACACATATTATTTCAGGCAACGAGTATGCTACTTCGAATCTGCATCTTCAAGAAGTTCAGAAGGTAAAATCAGCCTTAGATATTGCTACTGAACATTCAGATGAATTTATTAAGGCATTAGCATGTAAGATGAAGCTCAAGTTTGACAAATATTGGGGCGAATGCAATTTATTGATGGTTGTCGCTGCGGTGTTCGACCCAAGCCAAAAAATGACGATAGTTGATTTCTGTTTTCCAAAACTTTATTCTTACAGAGATGTTTCAAAGAATAAAGAATTGGTTGAAAAAAATATTAAAAGCCTTTATGAAGAATATGTTACAGAGCATTCGAAGGTATCTTCTGACTATTCGAATTCTGAGAGTTTAGGTTCTTCTAGCAGTGTTGGCATGCAAGCAAGTATTACCAAAACTGGGATTATTTCGAATCATATTATGAAAAACTTGAGACTTCGGGACGTAGAAAATCAAAATTAGTTGAATATTTGGAAAAAAAGTCTCAAAAAGAGTGAAATTGTCAAAGACTTTTATTGTTTGGATTGGGGGAAGATGAATCGAGTACATTACTCAATTTTGTCAAGAATGACAACTGATATTTTAGTCATCCCAGTAAGCTGAGTGGCTTCTGAAACTACATTCAGTTCTGGAACGAGGGTAATTGATGCTTATTGTTCATCCCTTTCTCCAAACACGGTAGAAGCATTATTTTGTGGAGAAGATTGGCTTCGACATTTACATGAGGTGAAAAAGAATGAAAAGGTAAGTTTTTTTTCATTTAAAGTTTTTTCAATTTGCGAAATATATTATTTATTAAACATGTTACTAACCCAAGCTTTTTGTTTCTTGTTTATGTTTCTTTTACAGAAAGGGAAAACATAGCAAGAGATATTTATTCAAGTACCTAATTCAACTTCTTGAAGTAAGCTAAATATCGTTACATACTTTACAAAATTTTAAGATATTTATCGCCTTATTATTGTTACGGCGATTGTAATACTCTTTATATTATTTTGTATGCAGGGATGATGCCATTGTGATATCATTAGGATTTGGTAATGAAGCTATATCGTGAAGATGCTTTAGGAGTATGGTTATTGTAGTTTGTGGTTGTTTTAAGAAATTTGGTTATATCTTATGGAGATGTTCTGAGAGAATAATTCTTTTGAAGATGGTTTTGTTATTTCAGATTTATGGATGTGAAGTGAACTTTACTATATATGTTTTCGAGCCGAGCTCGAGTCTGGGGGTATTCAGCCTCGACTCGGGTCGTGCCCTTTGTCCTGAATAGATTTGGATAATCAATGTACCACTTTGTTAAAGAAAAAACAAGTGACTACTGTTCTCCTTTGTATGTTGGGAGGCATTGGTTTGTCCCACTTTTGGGTGTTGGGCTTGGATTTGGTCCGCCCACCTCCCCACCACACGAGAGGAAAAGACGAAGTGAACCATGGTTTTGGACCCCATTGCAATTACTTTCAAAGTATACGACTGACTCCTTTTGGCATTTCAAGGAAGAGTTGGTGGACACTGGTGTCGGCAAAAACAAAAGCTTTGTTGAGTGTGGGGGCCTTCTTGTCCCTAAGTTGTTATTATAATGTAGTAGGAGGGGGGGGAGGGACACGTCGTATGATTGAAGGTTGGTTGTCAGTCGGGTCGGTACAAGAAAAATATCAATCTAACGCTGGCATTTTCATGTACATCTTTTAGCCACGTATTCACCTCCTCGGGTGTTAAACTTATCTAGTGTAACAAAATCATTAATATCCAAACTAGAAGATATCGGACCATTACGGACCCACCTACTTCGTGTTCTATTAACATCTCGAATTTTACCTTTTTACAATTCGGTCAAAGATTTTCCGACAAACCCTTATCATTATTTCAAAATATTGTCCTTTATCCCATTGACAGAAAACATGATTTAGTAGAATCCGTCTTCGGCCAAACAAGGGGTTTTGTAAACAAATGACGATCGATGGGATATCCAAACCACCACCCTGTCATAACTTTGTCGCCTCTCTGTGTATCAACGTGATTAGTTTGCTAATCTAAAAGGAGGCGATCGCATCTCGACTGAATCCCCCACGACTTATTGGGGGATGCACCGACAACTTATTGGGTGCGACTGAATTGTCTCATTCGGATGAAGAAGATGACTCCAAAGGGGGGGTTAGGGTTAGTCGTAGCGATTGCATGCAACAACAAACGACAGAAGAAACCTTAATCAGTCGTCAATCCCACACTCCCTTTTTTTTTAATTCATTTCGGTATTTAACCAAAAAATGCCTAATTAGCCTCCTTTCCCCGGCAGCCAATCAATAGAGTGGGGGGTTCTGAGTTGACCCATTCTTTTGGTTCTCCTATCGCAGAACGTCATCATGGGTTAGTGACCCAACGAATGTAAAAAGTATTTTCTTTTACAATTAAAAGTTTAGTGAATAAAAAAAGCCAATTATACGTTGCCGAATTTTTTTCGGGCTTTGTTTTATTTTAAGTTTTAAAATTCTTGAAATATAATTCTGAAGTTGAATTTATAGAATTTTACTTTCAAAAAATTAAAAACAAAGTAAAGTCGAACTTTAAAGAATGGCCAAATACCCAAATACCCAAATATATCCTAAATTTTGACGTTTTTTTTCGATTAAGCCTAACATTTGAAAAATATCTTCTTACAACCCAATGTTGGACCGTTATCTCAGTTATGTACTCTATTAGCCGTCCCCGCTAACGGAGTTCTACGTGGTGTTAACATGGCAGTTAGCGCCCGTTAAATCCCCATTTAATCTATTTTTCTCCATAATAAATTATCAAATATATACTAAAGTTTGACATTTTTCTCCAATTTAGCCTAACATTTGAAAAATATTATCTCGCATCCAGACGTTGAGCCGTTATTTTTATTATATTCTATGTTAGCGGTCGACTCTAACGGAGTCCTACGTGACGTTGATATGACAATTAACGTTGTCAACACCACGTTTAATCTATTTTTTCTTAAATTGAACCATAAACTCCGAATAAAGCTCCAAATATATTTTAATCTAACTCTTAACAAATATTTTAATCATACTTTCAACCAATCCTACACCGGCACCCGACCACAATCTCACATCGACCCTTCATCCCCAACCACTATCCCACCATATTCATCGACTCCCAACCCTAAAAAGTGGACATCTCAATAGTGAGTTTATATAACAATGTTGACATACTTATACAGTGTTATTTGCTTGGATAATGACCATGTTTGCCTAGATAATGTATGACAATGTGTTTACGTGGGCATGTCCTGAAATTTTAGTAATCATGAATATGTTTAAAACATTTAACTTTGACTCTAATTAGAACAACTACAATTTGTTCATAATAGCTTAAATCTATTACAATATTTGTTCGTATTGGGGAGAGCTACGGATAATATGATGAGATATCAGTCCAACGTTGGGATGCAGGAGGATATTATTCAAATGTTAGGCTAAATTAGAAAAAAGTGACAAAGTTATGATATATTTGATAATTTAACCTGACAAAAAAATAGATAAAATGTGGCATTAACAATGTTAATTGCCACGTTAGCGCCACGTATGACTCCGTTAACGGGGACTGTTAACGGATGATATAATATAGATAATTGCCCAACGTTGGGATATAAAATGATATTTTTCAAATGTTAGGCTAAATCGAAAAAAATGTTAAAGTTTAGAATATATTTGATAATTTAACCTTAAAGATTTTTTGACCAAGTTTAACTTATAGAATTCGATTTTAATACTGCTTTTTTACCTTTGGAGAATTATTTTTCGACTAATTTTCATCAACTTTTTTTCCCCTCGTTTTGAAAGAGTATTTATTAATAATGACATACACACACCAAACCCCTTCGATTTAAATTCCTACCCAACGGAATTTGTTGATTCCCAATGAAACCCCACCCAAACTTTCTTTTCCAAAAATAAAAAAGAATACTTTAAATTTTTATAATGTACAAATCAATGCTCAAGTTAATATAATCTTTTGTTTTGTTTAACAACCTAATTAAGAGATATAAATTTTAATAAATATATATATATATATATACACAATTTATAAAATATATTAAATACGAAAGAAGGAGCCGATCCGAGCCGACCCTGTTGGGTGGTAGAGTTAAGGTTGGTTTCTTGACGGATTTCTCATGCCGGGGGGATTGTTGAGAGATGATAAATTCGGGTTGCTTTAGGAAGTCCTTTTCCTGTAATTGCAAAAAGGGTGAGGTTTGAAACTTTTCAAGCTCTCCTCACCCCTAAAAAACGTGTTGACGTTTCCTGCGACACTTGTCGTCCTTTCCCTCTCCTTCTTATTCTTCCTCCTCCGACATGCATCCAACTCTAAATTCATACGTTTAGGTAAGAAACCCGATAAAACTCAAAACTCATTTATTTATTCTCCCATCCACTTGAATTATCGTCACTTCCATGAAATGTCCGTGAATAAACATAAATACAACGTCTATCTGGAGGGTGTCGGTCAACCAGTCTGTTGTTTCGCATATGCTTACCACCACCACCACCACCACCGATGCGTGGTGGTGACAGGACAACCAACAAGACTTGGTTTTCTCCTTTATAGGAGAGGGGGGTCACGTCGCCATCTTTTGATTATACATTAAAATTTTCAGCGTTGTTATGATGATGTTTGTCGCCGCATGATTTCTCTTCCTTTATCGTCACGGAATTCATCCACGCGTCTTCCCCAGCTGGCCTTCTGCATGGATCCATCCCCCCGCACCCCCGGTTGTTTGCTCGCCTTCTTTTTATATATATATATATATTATACGTGAAAGTAATACCTACTGTATGCTTTGTGTTAATTTTCTTAACGCGTTAGCGAGTCAAACAATTATACCGAGGATGATCCTAATCCTACGCAAGCAAAGGGTTCTTTGGTCGGACCGGACGCTATGAATGTTGGGATGAATCGGGGCCTAACCCTCGAATGTCGTCATCCCAAGTTGGATTCCATAATAGTTAACTAGTGGATGGATATAGGATTAGGATTTGGTGTTGATCGACACCTTTCTCATTGGTGGGGGATTGTTCTTAATCTTACCCAATCAATGTCATTTTGGCAATGAATAGTTTCTAATTTTAGTTTGGTAGGAGATTGCTAGCCCCCTTCCTCTATTTTCTCGATAATTATTAGCATATAGAGGTTTGTATGTGTTTGTCTCGAACCAAAACCAGCTCTATTCTTTTCATCCTCTTTAGATTAGAAACGGACGTTTAAAAAGTAAATATCCACGAATTTTTAATTTTAAAACGCGTTGAAGGTTTGCTTATATGTTTGAATATGTCTAAGAAATTGTATATTTATGAAAAAAGAGAACTTTTCCCATGAATATTATGAGCGAATTTTTTGTTCTGAAGTCGGGAATGAACCGACCTTTTCATTGCTTTAAATGCCATATTTGGTATCTCCGAGATCTGTTTTTTCTTCTAACTACAATAAAATTCTTTAAAATTATAGATAAAGCATTTCCCGAGTTATTTTTCTTCCAATTTCAGTGTAAAATAAACTTTTTTTTTTGTAACTTATGAAACCTTTTGTGGGAAATAGAATATGAAAACTCTGTGGTAGCACCCGAGGGTCTCAATCAAGATTTGACATTTTCGGTGATTTTTCTTTTGTGACCACCACGCGTTTGTGTGGTTATCATGTTATAGTTTTTATTTATGTTTTTTTCAGAGTATGGTTTAGAAACCTAGGACACGATGTTAATTGTGTAGTCTATAGTATTAATGCTATGTGAACGTGTCCTTTTCTTGCCCGATATTTCGGTTACTTGCATTTAGCAAAGTTTTTATGACCATTCGAATCAATAAAAAGTCAAAGACACCTACAAATCCTCCCCACCTACTTTAAAAGACACAGTCCCAAGAGACTTATAACACAGCTTGAATACAAATGGAAATAAATTAAAAAGAATTGCCCATTTTTTCCCCTTTTATTTGGTTTGTTGCGGTGAAATTCACTTGTCTTAATGAATGTGGAAACAACTCCCACATTCCCCCCCTCACCCCCCCCAATCTGATCACAAGAATAAAACAAAAAAGGACTCATTTCACCCACTGATGATGATAAAACCTCAAGTACGTAATGAATAGTCATTTGATGTTAGAATGACCAAAATTGTTCTGATTAATTGAATAAAGTTTTAGGTTCCCCCACCTCGGATCAGATGGAAATAATTGAATCTGCTCATATGAAAAAGGAGGGGCGAGCCAGCCTCACTGGCCATCCATCCATCCATCCATTTCATTCGTCTCCTCCCTCTTCATCTCCTCTTCATCCCCCAGATTTCATCACCCGAAAACACCACGAACGAACACCCCCACTTCCTACTTGGGCTTTCACCCCACTTCCCCACTCCAACCACGTAGGAATCCTCATTCTCTCCCCCCGACACGTCATCCCATAAAGAAAGAAAAATGAAACCCGGGGAGTTGTAGGGGGGGGGTTAAGAGAGAGAGAGTCTTTTGGACTCTTGGGTTGAGGAATTCCACCGCAAGATTCAATCTTTTCATGCTCCCAGCGACGGGAGCCGCGTGTACGCAACTGGGTATTTGATGGAGGACGCCGGACGGTTGGCTTTCTTCGTTTTCTGAGAGTTTTTTGGGTTGTGTGTGTGTTGAGGAAGAGGGAGGGGGGAGGGGAGGTGATGGCGAAGACGGCGGATGGCGGCGGCGGAGGAGGAGGAGGCGGGGAGGCGGTGAGGGTGGCGGAGTTGAAGAGGGAGCTCGAGAGGGTCGTGAGGAGGATAGTGGAAGACGAGGATTCTGGAGCTGAGGTGGTTGATCACGCCAAGGAGATGTTGGTGGCGTTGAGGGAGTTGAAGGTTGGGAGGAAAAAGGTTGGCTCGTTGAGGAGTGTTAACTGTCCCGAGGAGTTCAGGTGTCCCATCTCCAAGGAGGTCATGAGGGATCCCGTGATTGTTTCCACCGGGCAGGTATCCGAAACGATCGCCTTCTTCATTTTTGTATTCGGTTTTTGATTTGTTCGGTTCTCTGTTTCTTGTTTGATGATATTTTCTCTCTTCTGACTGATTGAAATAGGGTTGCTCTGTTTCTTGTTTTTGGGTTTGTAAAATTAAACGATTGAATCATTACCGGAATACTGAAAAGACAGAAGAAAGAATGAAATTCTTGGGTAGAGATGTTTGGTGTTCTCTTCTCATTCTTTTTGTTTTTTTTTTTGAAAGTTTGGAGCTTGATTGTTTATTACGATGTTCACAGTTTGTTCGCCTCTTCATTCAAGATGGAAAATTTATTTCTTCTGGGTGTACCCCGTGATTGATGGTGTTGTGTTTTTCATTTTTTGGTTCTCCAGAATGTCATGTTCTTTTCAGCCTCGTCGTCTCTGGACTGCTCTGCATTCCATGAATTTTGATGTACTGTTTTTAACTTCTCTAATTGTGTTTGATCTCGATAATCATCTCCCGAACTCCTTTTCCCTCCCTGTCTCAGTTGAGATGAGATGATTCTGTGGGAAAATTGGGCAGTTCCCTTTATTTTGTTCTGTTCTGTCGACGTTTCATGTGAATTCTGGTGGTGTGGAATCAGTCAATCTCTTACCCTCTTTATGAATCAGCTACCTTCCTCATGCCACTCGTAGTGGTGGTGGATGAGATGGGGGCTGGCAACTGTATCCGTTTATGTTTTATTGCTGATGAGTTTATCTGTCTGTGTTTACCTCCCATGTCATTAGCAATGGAAGGGGAGGTCACTCAACCTCCAATTGATCTTCTTGTGTAGGTGTATTTAATAACCAGGGAATAATAACTTGATCGCTATTTCTTGACTGTGTTTTGATTGTCTCATCGACGTGCAGACGTACGACCGCCCCTCTATACAGAAATGGCTAAAAGCTGGGAATAGGACGTGTCCCTTGACCCAACAAGTTCTTTCACACACGATCCTTACATCGAATTTTCTGATCCGGGAGATGATAGTGAAATGGTGTAGAACTAGGGGGATCGAGCTCTCGGATCCGGTTCATTGTATTGACGAGGATTCAGTGTCCGAAGCTGAGAGAGAACATTTCGTCAATCTGCTAGGGAAGATGGAGTTGAGCATAGTGGAACAGAAGGAGGCTGCAAAGGAGCTCAGGTCTCTAACGAAGAGGATGCCCTCTTTCCGGGCTCTATTTGGGGAATCACCGGAGGCAATCCCTATATTGTTGAACCCCCTCTGTGGTAAGGGATTGCAGAGTCGGCCCCACCTCGACCTGCAGGAGGATGTGATAACTACACTGCTTAATCTCTCGATACATGACAGTAACAAGAAACTCGTGGCAGAGATGCCTTCAGTGATACCTCTGCTGCTGGATGCACTCAAGTCGGGTACCATTGAAACAAGAAGCAATGCTGCCGCAACCCTTTTCACCCTCTCGGCTCTCGATTCGAACAAGACCCTGATCGGGAAATCAGGTGCACTTAAGCCCCTAATCGATTTACTCAACGAAGGCCACCCGCAAGCCATGACAGACGTGGCGTCCGCCATCTTCAACCTGTGCATTATTCACGAGAACAGGGCGAGAGCCGTTAGGGATGGCGCTGTGGGAGTGATACTGAAGAAGATAGCGAGTAATGTCTACTTGGATGAGTTGCTGGCGATCCTTGCGATGCTCTCGAGCCACCAGAAGGCGGTTGAGGAAATGGGGGAGCTCGGAGCTGTCCCCTGCCTGTTGGGCGTAACAAGGGAGACCAGTTGTGCCCGTAATAAAGAGAACTGTATAGCGATCCTACACACCATTTGCTTCAGCGACCGAACCAAGTTCAAGGAACTGAGGGAGGAGGAAACCCTGTATGGCACAATCTCCGACCTTGCTCGAAATGGCACCTCCCGTGCGAAGAGGAAAGCAAACGGAATACTAGAGAGACTGAATCGTGCCATGAACCTCACGCACACTGCTTGAAAATGGCCGATGTCCCTGTATATTCCCATCATCTATTTTACGGCACGGCACAACCATAGTTGTCGAATGCCGATCTGAGGCATATGTTTTCCAGGTCGTCCGTCGGTCCGCGCTGTGAATCCTTCTCTGCTACCATCACCTAAGTTTTCCGCCTTCTGGGGTGAGTCTTCTTTTTTCTTTTTTAGTTTTGGGCAACTTTCTGTGGATAAAACCGAGCACTACTACTATTACTACTACTACTACTACTACTATTACTACTACTACTACTACTTCCTCTGCCTACTACATACAAATATCAAATATCTTGGGGTGAAATAATGAATGGTTCAAAAATGTGCGGACTTTGAACTGGCAAATGCAAGATCTGTGAAAAGAAGTGGTCCAATCAAAAGATGGTCACTGCCCCTTCCATCTGCCTTTCTGTGAAAGTCCTGAATGGAACAGTTGCTGTGCCCCTCTTACTAGTTTTTGTCCCCTTTGGATACATGGCGGGAACAATACAAAGATGTCATCCCCAAGCCCCGCCATCCACGTTCCTTTGAAATCTGTATAATGCCAGGGGAAATTTAAGTACTCGTTTTATCATCGCCACAGACCAATCACGTGTAAATAATTCGCATCCTCATGTGGGCTATCCTTTCTACATCACTCGATATCGACAGCTTGTTGATGGGGTCTTCTCACCCAATTCTCACAAGGACTCGTGCTCCCTCCCATCACCTTTGGAACAACCCCAAAACCAATGCCAAAGATGAAAAAGGGTCATTGTCAATGACGAGAATGGAGCCACAGAACTCGTAAAACGGGGAATATATAAAGACACCCTTTTATTCCATACCCTTTCGATGAGTACAAAGGGGAAGTGGGCATCTCCATCCAGACTTTTGTTTCTTGGCTTTCTGATGGACCATCTTTATCATTTACCTTTCTCCTTTGTTGTGTTCTTACTGTGCATGACACCCCCCCTCCTTTCCAATAAACAAGGTCTGAAACGCACGTCGAAAACTCAAACTCGGGCAGCATCAGTTGGCTACCTAAGTCGATGCAACTTGCAGATGATGATGCATCGGATGCCTTGGCGATGATGTGTGCAACAGTGTAAACCTTAAGTCTGGGGAAAAGGCCACACGGGAAATGTATCTGCAGATGCCACCAGAAGGCATCTGAGGTCATGAAAAGGAAATCATCTGAGGGAGGACAGGAACTCCAAGACCCACACCATGTGATGATTGTTGCTCCAAACGCGGAGATAATGTTTCCCAAATTGATGTCAGCGAAGAACACAGGCAGGTGAGGTGGCAAAAAGAGGCAATGCAAGATAAAGATGGGGATTATTGAAGGGTGGGTACCTAAGTTGTCAGCCACAGCACCTTTCGATCTATAAAACATATACACTACTGCAACAATTAGTCTGGTCTGAAGCATGATGGATCTTTAAAGACATGAGGCTTTTCATGCATGAACTGGCGTTTTGTTTGGATCAGGCTCAGTAGCAAACAAAAGCATGTGCCCACAAGGAGGCAAAGGCAAGAGGCAGACCCCATTAGCCATAACTAACCCACATTGTACATCATGCCCTCTCTTCTTCAAACTGGTTTCGGCTGGGGCTCACCGACAATCAACCCCCACCTAAGTGGGACACTAATCACGAGTCGCTCTGAATGATCCAGAACACAGACATTGCTCCAGCTTCAGAACATTCAAGCAGACCCAAAAAGCAATGATTAGACTGCACTTCCCATGCCTGATGGACCAATGAAGGTCGCCCACAGCGTTTATCGTTGTTCATAAGAATGCATTACATAAAATGACTCGAACAGTTGCACCTGAAATTTCGTAATGTACTATTGACTCTATATACCTGTACAGTCGGCCCAGTCTATATTTTCCAATTGGTTGCTTTGCAATTGACATATGGTGACTTCTATGTCAGCGTGAACCCAACATACCTCACAGGACAACACAAATCAATCACAAAAGGAATTAATCGGTTGCATCTTGAAGAAAACAGCACGTGCTATGTAACCTGCTATATACCCAACAAAATGCGGACGTTAAGACATCTTATATGCCCATCCGTGCTCCTCTATATATGCTTGGACGGCAGCTTTTATGGCCAAGTTTGGCACGAGTTGGGATGGATTTAGCGGCTCACGTGTGGTTGGATCAAATCTACCAACCTGGCTCCCTAACAAGACTTGATAAGTAGATGTTACGCGAAATGGTAACGTCGCACAGAAGAACTAATCGGTTACCTTGTGAAGATGCTCCAGCAGCGTTGCTCTCTCATAAGTCAATCCACTAGGAGTAATGACAGGATCACGGAATATGTCAAGAGTAATTTTACAGCATAGGTAATCAGGCACCTGGAAGTAGCGTCTCTCAGTGGGCAAAGAACAGAAAACTAAAGCCTGGACAATTCAATAATGTAGAAGCATAAAGAGGTAACCTCTGAGGGGATGTCGGCTTCCCCCGCTTTCTGGAAAACGCGTCCCAAAGCCTCCAGTTTCTCTGAACGACTACAGGTCATATCATCCAAAAATCCTTCCTTCTCAGAATTGTCGAGAGAAAGCTTCTCTTCCAATGCCAACTCACATGTTTCTCTGGAAGAGAAGCATGGATTAGAAGAGAAGAAAAGGCCTCTGGTAGTAGCATCTGGCTATGAATCCAAAACAGTAACTATCTAAACCTCACACAAAGCCAATCATAAAAAGGAAAAATATAACTTATTAATCAGTCGAAAACTCAAAATCCAATGTCACATACTTCAAATTCTGAAGTTCCCGAGACTGCTTTGTAGAATCCCGCTACCACTGCAAATATTTTGCTCTCGCTAGTTCTTGCCATATCTCTTCTATAATGTAACTCCTGGGATGTGCACCCCTCCCCAGATCCATAGCCTGATAGCAAGCAGGTGATTATTACAAGTTTCCAAGCAGGGGATGTAACAAGTGATATTGGTGCAACAAAGGCATCACACAGTCCTGCCTGTTTTCCTTTTTCATTGTGATCTAACTAAAAATGACCAGATAATATTCTTTACTTTAAAAACCAAGTACTTTCCGCATAAAAAAATCTGGAGACTACAAGTCAAATAAGTAGATTATTGAGCTTTCAGTTCAAAAACCTGCAATTATTGTGTAACATTATGTATCGGCTCGGACAACCATAAGAAGCATAATTAGTCACTAAGCTCGCCTATCCCCATGTGTTACTTGGGGACGTACTGTGAATAAGTATGCTAGCAAATTAAAACATTGGCCCTAACCCTTCGGAGTGTGGTAATACATCTAGTAATATAACTTCGGGAATCCCATCTAAATGGTTCTCCTAGTAATAAAGCAAGAATTGACAGCATACTCTTTCCAATTCTTTGACACCTTCTGAGTATTCCTCCTCCTGCAGTAAAGCCAGCCCAAGCATGTAATGACCCTGCAATGAAGCCAGTGTCAAATCTCAAACCTCTCCATGAGATTACATCAAAATGTAACACAAAGGAAAACCCTGGAAGCTTTTTCTGTTTCGATGCTTTGTTTACCGTACTAAATCCACTAACATCCCGACAAATAACGGAGACGTTTTCCATTAAATACAAACTTCTGCCGTTCAGGAATCAAGGACAGATAAAACAACTAATCGTTTTTTCATGGCGTTATTTACTTGCATGTTGGTTATGAGCATAATTAGAAGGGGTGACCATAAAGAGAACAGCTAATCAACACAGCATGATTTACTATGACATCACTTACTATTTCCCCCGTGCCTTAAACCACATCAGTTAGGATGAGTTCTTATCTCTGACAGCATTATTATGACACGACTCTTTACAATTCGTTTCAGATATGACTTGTACATCATATATGGAAAACTTGAAAAAACCCACAAGAACCTCCATAGCCTTCGGACTAACCAGAAGAAACGACATGAGAATATAGACCACATGCCCTAATCACCTATTAACTACGCAGGCACTTCAGGCGAACAATGAGCCTCCTAAAATGGAGGCTCTTCATAGAAGCATGCGTGCCAAGTGAAGGGAACAAATATTTCTGCATTAAGCACCACAGCAATCTGGCCATTCCTACCACTGTGCTTTTTCATCTGATCAAGTGAGTCCTAACGTGGTAAAGCAGAGAGAACAAAGAAAGGCAACAGAAAAAACACTTGTGTATGGGAAACACGGCCCCCGGGCATACCTTGACGGAGTCGTGATCGAGCTCAAGGGCTTTCCGACAATCTTCCTCCACCCTCCTCCAATCCCTGCACACGCCCACAGAAAACAAACCGACATCATTCCCAATCCTAAGTCCAAAAATTGAGCGACGACGAGGGACCTGATGCAACTGATAATGAAATATTGATAGCTGAATCTCCAACTATAAGAAAAAAAACAGAGTCAAGCTCTACACACGCATACCACCCTTCACCGTCACGGCCGCCGCTATTTTAGCCGGAGCTCACCGACAACATCACCATAATTCTCATCGTACCCTCACAACTACCGCACGTTACCCCACACTACCCCAAATTCCCTTGCAACTGAAATTCCCTTTTCCCCTGATACCGTTGCCTCTGTCTTTAGCACCCGCGCCCGCATTATGTTGGGACAATTCTTCTTTTTTTCCTTCTTGCCGCTCCTTCTTAATTTCTTCTCGCAGTCGTCCCTCAATTCTTCCCACGTGTTCAGTCTCGTCCTCCGGTTCTCCTTCTTCCTTCGCGGCCCATCCCTCTTCCTGCGCGCCGGCCCAGCCCGTCTTCAACTGATTTATTTGAATCCATAACGGCTCACAACCGTTTCCCCCTGCCAACGCCATCCACATGCATTAATACCCCCTCCTTAAATTCACCGTTGTCCCCAAGGATGAGATGTGGAAACTTCTGCAAGAGATCTTCAAGGAACTCCCAAGTAGCTGCGTCTTCAGGATGATGGTGGCACTTAACCAATACCTTGGTAGCTGCTGCATTACCTCGGCGAACCATTTTTCTCTACGAGAAAAGTTCAGGCAACAAGGGTTGGGTACCAGATTCTATGGAAGTCGTGGCATATCGATCCTTGGGACCCAAGAACTTCTTTAGTCTTGATACATGAAAGACAGGATGTACTTGCGAACCGGATGGCAGATCCAGACGATAGGCAACTGCACCTACCTTGTCTGTAATCTTATAGGAGCCATGGTATAAATAAGCGAGCATACTGTGCTGTCCTCCTGTTACCGAAGTTTGCCGGTATTGCTGAAGTTTAACATAAATTACATCACCCACTTGGAAATTCCAATCAGAACGATGCCGATTTGCCAATTGAATCATTCTATTTTGAGCTCTGTGGATATGGAATCTGAGGAGCTGAATGATAGCCTCCTTGTCTGCAAGCTCTCTGTCCACAATTGTGTAGGGAAGATGGATTGGAGGTTTATATCCGTAGAGAGCCTGAAATGGAGTCATGCGGATAGCGGAGTGGTGTGTGGTATTATACCACCATTCCGCTAGAGAGAGCCACTTACACCAAGTAGCAGGGCAATCAGCACACATACAGCGAAGATATGTTTCAACACACCTGTTCACCACCTCTGTTTGGTCGTTAGTCTGGGGGTGATAGGCAGATGAAAACCGCAGTTCTACTCCTTGCAATTTAAAGAGATTTCGCCAAAAGTCGCTTAAGAACACTGTATCTCTGTCACTAACTATGGTATTCGGAAGTCCATGAAGTTTGAAGACATGATCCAAAAAGGCCGTGGCCACTGTCATGGAGGTAAAGGGATGTTTCAAGGCAATGAAGTGAGCGAACTTCGTCAACCTGTCAACTACCACCATAATAACTTCTTTGCCCAAAGATTTTGGCAGTCCCGTGATGAAATCCATGCTAACATCAGACCAAATAGAAGTTGGAATAGGTAGGGGCTGTAATAATCCCGGGTATGCAGCTGTATCATACTTGCATTTCTGACAAATCTCGCAGCTATTCACAAACTTCTTAACATCTTCCTCAAGGCCCTTCCAAAAGCAGAAACCAGAGACCCGTTTAGTTGTGGCGTTAATTCCCGAATGACCCCCTGTTGCGGATGAATGAAAGATGCAAATTATTGTCTCTCTAAGCTGTGGATTGTTGCTAACAACTAATTTGCCTTTTCTCCTCAATAGACCCTGTTTGAACGAGTAGTGCAGAACTGGTCCAGCTTCTAGTTGCTGCAGAATTGCCTTGAGGGAGTCATCACTTTGCCAGCTGTTCACAATATCATCCAACAATGTACCCTGATGTAATTCCAGCGCAATGGCCATCAACTCAGGACTGGAAACTCTGGAAAGAGCATCAGCCGCGATATTATCTTTACCCTTCTTGTAACTTATCTTAAAATCGTATCTGACCAGCTTTGATAGCCAACGAAACTGCATCTCATTGTGTAGCCGTTGTTCCAACAAATACTTCAGACTTTGATGGTCAGTTTTAACTATGAAATGCTTACACATTAGGTAGTGCTTCCATTTATCAACTGCATATACTAGAGATAAAAACTCCTTTTCATAAACTGATAACCCCAGATGATGAGGAGCCAAAGCCTTGCTAATAAAGGCTATTGGGTGCCCTTCCTGCATCAACACAGCCCCAATACCTTGAGAGCTTGCATCTGTCTCTACCACAAAAGTTTTAGAAAAATCTGGCAAAGCTAATGTTGGAGCAGTGGTCATAGCTTCTTTGAGCTACAAAAAGGTAGCTTGAACCTGTGGCATCCATTGAAAGGCATCCTTTTTGAGGAGTTGGGTTAGTGGTTTGCTTATGACACCATAACCACGCACAAAACGCCTGTAATACCCTGTCAGGCCTAAGAATCCGCGGAGCTGTTTGATGTTAACTGGTGCAGGCAAATTCCAAACTGCCTCCACCTTCTTGGGGTCCGTAGACACTCCTTTTTCATCAATATAGTGACCCATATACTCTATTCTTCGCATAGCAAACGAACATTTACTCATTTTTGCCACTAGACAGTTCTGCAATAATAGATGTAGCACTTGCGAGAGGTGAGTAATGTGTGTCTGCAAGCTAGAGCTATATATCAGAATATCGTCGAAGAAAACCAGCACGCTTTTCCAGAGATAAGGCTTTAATACATCATTCATTAAGGCCTGGAATGTAGATGGAGGGTTAGTTAGCCCGAAGGGCATAACTAGGAACTCATAATGCCCATAATGGGTTTTGAAAGCTGTTTTAGGGATATCTTCCTCTTTTACTCTAATCTGGTGGTATCCGGATCTCAGATCTAACTTGGTAAACCAGCTCGCTCCTTTCAGTTCATCAAGTAACTCTTCTATGATAGGAATTGGGAACTTGTCTTTGATAGTCTTCTTGTTTAGCTCGCGGTAATCAATACAAAGCCTCCAGGTTCCATCCTTTTTCTTAACCAGCACCACCGAGGAAGAGAATGGACTACAGCTGGGCCTGATTACTCCGGTCTGTAGCATTTCGTCCACCAACTTCTCTATAACATCCTTTTGAGAGCAAGAGTGTCTGTATGGTCGTAAGCTGTGTCCTTGCACCCCCTCTTCCAATATAATTGCATGATCATGCTTCCTCCTTGGAGATAACCCATTAGGCTCTTTAAAGACCTTACGGAATTTTGAGATCAGTTGTTGCACCTCAGTCGGAATTGCAGAGTTAGGACCTTCATTTTGCTCTTTCTGTTTCCTAGGAACTATCATCAAGCCCATATCATTACTATCTAAAGAAAAAACTCCTGATGTCACAGATGCGAACTCTCCACTCCCAGCCAACAGCTGCACTAGTCTTCCTTCTTTGCAAAACTACATCGTGAGGTTTGGGAAATCCCATAATACCTTCCCTAATGAGTTCAACCATTCCATTCCTAGAATCATTTCGCATCCCTTAATGGGCATCAACAACACATCTGCAATATACTTTTCTCCCTGTAATTCCCACTGGAATTTTTTAACTATTGAAGTGCACAACATTCTCTCGCCGTTAGCTACAAGTACTCCCTTCTTAGCAACCATCTGAATCGAGCACCCCAACTGTTTGGCTACTCCCAGGTCCAGGAAGTTATGAGTGCTTCCCGAGTCGACCAGAATGGTCAGCCTTCTCTTCTTATAGAATCCCACCACCTTCATCGTCTGGTTTTTAAAGGAAAGGGCCACCCCGTACAAAGCATGCAGCGAGATAACTGGCGTGTCTTTTTCCCCTAGGGTCACCCCTTCTGTTCCCTCTTGCTCCATTCCTTCCTCTGACTCCTCTGGCTACAAAGTGATGGAATATAAGCGTCGATTGTTACACTTATGATTGAACGAGTATTTCTCGTCGCACCAAAAGCACGGCCCCTTTTGCCTTTTTTTCCTCCATCTCTGTCGTAGTGAGCCTCTTGTGTGGTGGTTGGTACGGTAACGACCGCACTCCTGTGGCGCCGACACTTCTCAACCCATTCTCCATAGTTCTACAGTTAGTCAGCCTTGTAGGCTGTCTGTTCACTGTTCCAGTGGTTAACCTTCTCTGCATATTCCAAGCCTCCATCCTGCCTCCTCTGTTTCCCATCTCTCTTCCCCTGTAAGTCGTGCCCTCATCCTCAGTACTCAACGTCTTCGCAAAAGCGATCGCTGCTGCAAAGTGCGGGGATTCAACACTGTAACATTTTTTCTGGTTTCCTTCTTCAATCCTCCGATAAATAAGGCTACTTGATCCTCGTTGGATAGTTCCACTTTAGTGACTAAAGTAATGAACTCCTCAACGTAATCAGATAAGCTAGTCTTCTCTCTTAACTCCTTCAGCAACACAATGGGTCTCGCCAGTTCAGTCGGGCCAAATCGCACCATCATCGCCGCAGCATATTCACTCCAACTCACCGGTCCTCCCAACTCCCGTCCTCGTAAGAACACGTAGTGCCATTCGATCGCAGGTCCGAACAGGTGCGCGGAAGCAATACTTACTTTAAGTTCCGCACGGGTGTCATCCAGCTCAAAGAACCTCTCACTGCGAAATATCCACTCCTGTACATTCGCACCATCAAACTCGGGAAACTCCACCCTAGTTTGCCTTGTCACTCGGTCTCCACCCCACCCTTTCCGGTCATCTCTTCTGGAACTCGAGTCGTTCCTCTCCACCGATGGGGTCTGTTCCTTCCTTCCTTCTCTGTCTTCTAGCCCAGCTATGCGCGCGTCCATTCCCTCAATCTTCCTTACCAACTCCTGCAATACTTCCTTCACCGAGTCTATCTCCATTAGCGTTGTCCTCGACCGGGTACCGTCGGCCACAGTCATACCAGTTCAGGGAGATCGAGCTATCTCGCTCTGATACCAGGTGATGCAACTGATAATGAAATATGATAAGTTGAATCTCCAAACTATAAAAAAAAAAGACAGAGTCAGCTCTACACACGCATACCACCCTTCACCGTCACGGCCGCCGCTATTTTAGCCGGAGCTCACCCACAACATCACCATAATTCCCATCATACCCTCACAACTATCGCACGTTACCCTACACTACCCCAAATTCCCTTACAACTGAAATTTCCTTTTCCCCTTATGCCATTGCCTCTGATCTTAAGCACCCGCGCCCGCATTCTGTTGGGATAATTCTTCTTTTTTCCTTCTTCTCTCCTTCTTATTTCTTCTCCCTGTCGTCCTTCAATTCTTCCCACGTGTTCAGTCTCATCGCCGGTTCTCCTTCTTCCTTCGCGGCCCATCCCTCTTTCTTCGCACCGGCCCAGCCTGTCTTCAACTAATTTATTTGAATCCGTAACGGCTCACAACCGTTTCCCCCGCCAACGTCGTCCACATGCTGTTAGTGTGTGCACGTATGTGCCAAGACACTTTGTAATATATGTGAGTAGTTGTTAATAAAGGCAAGTATTTACTGTTTATTAATTACTTTTCTGCTCGTAATTAACTTTACGGTAAAGTCCCATAGATTGATTATTTGTGTAATCTAGAACTGTCCTTGATTGGATAGATGTTTAGATGGGACATAAACTATCTAGATCAACGTCGAGTTAACTAAGGTCTAGTTAGACCAAGGATGGATGTTCAAGTTATACCTCGGGGTGCCTAAGTTTAGGGTACACTGGTCACGACCCGTTTATAGAGAAATACCACATATTAAGTGTCATTGGTCACTTCTCTTGTTGAACGAGTGTAACTGATCTCCTGACTTGAGACCTTCATTTATTCTATGCGTGTAGTTGTCCACTTTGATGCCGTTAAAAGCAGTCTTTAATCGGACTGTGAGTAATACGGTTATTGAGTGTGCAGCGAACGTAGAGAGGATAGTGTTGAGTCAATATAGGATTCATCGCTCTCTTGGATTAGAGTTGACATCCTGGCCTCTTGATTGAGATATTAGTGATTTTAAACACACGGCCGTGGAGAATGTTTATCATTCAAGTTAAGATCTATTATATATCAGAAATCAAGTAAAATGATTAATTCAGTGATGACACATAATGCACTGAATTAATCAGGATGTCGGTGAGATGAAGAGATTGAATTACACAGAAATCGGTTCATAGTGGTTTTGGTTCATGACCAATATTCTATTACGTTGGGTGGCTGAAAACGTTGCTAGACGTACCTCAGTCTGTGTATGGATGTACATTGCCTTCGTATATAGAATCTAGAGGGTCGCACGCAAAAGCACGTAAACACGGACATTGTTATTTAATTCTAATGAATATTAGAATTAAAAGTATAAATTCAGAATTAGAATTTGTTGGACTACAAATTTATTCTGAAATATCGGAAGCATAAAATTCTAATGTTGGATTTAATTTAGTAGAATGTGTCTAATTAACGGATAAAGTTTATAATAATATAATATTATAATTATTTAAATCATTATATTATATTATTAATAATAATTATTATATTATTATAAAATCCTAAGTGTGACGCCAATCCTACATTCGTAGCTTTGCTACGTGTGTTGATTGAATTAATTTCAATTGACAATTGTATTGACGGTACCCTGTGTATTAAGGAATCCCACATTATAAATTGAAGCTTCGGCTTCCACAGACGAGTTAGTGAGTTCCTTCTGAAAAAGAAAAGAGAAAGATTACGGTCGGAGAACCGTATCTTCCGCAAAAAGGCTTCCGAAAGAAAAACAGTTGAAAGAATTCCGAAGGCTAGCACCGAAGGGAATTCGAGTTTTCGTGTCACGTGTGCGTGGATACTTCTAGAGGAGTCACGGTTGGGACTCTCGAAGACGGTCTAATCTGCAACGTTCGTTGTTTTCAAACAACAAGGTACGAGTTATTAAACTTATTTACTATTCGATTTATACGTAATCCGGGGTGTGTTTCGGATAGTATTTTTCGAACCGAGCTTCCGCTGCGCCCGGTGAAAACCTCTCACATGCATCAGAACCGAACAAAAGAGGGGGCAGGAAGAAGATCAAGAAAAGGAACCGTACATACTTCCGCCTCCGATGACAAAGCGCACGGTTGGTCCAGTACCTGTCTCTTATACACATCTAGATGTGTATAAGAGACAGAACCGAACAAAAGAGGGGGCAGGAAGAAGATCAAGAAAAGGAACCGTACATACTTCCGCCTCCGATGACAAAGCGCACGGTTGGTCCAGTACACCGCGACTTTAGGGCACAAAGTTATGGCCTTCATACCCAGACCCAGAAAAGATCAGCAGGCGTAATCTCAGAAGCCAGGAAATCCCAAATACGAAATCACAATCACCTCGGTGTAGGCATCGATGGCTGCCCCTAGGCGGTCCTTGCGGTAGTACTCGTTGCCGTCGTTCTTGAGACACTCGGCCTGCCTCGCCGCCGCCTCGTCGGGACCCATCTCCCCCCTTCCTTCGTAGTTAACTAAAACAGAAAAAAAAAATCGAATCTTCTTCTAAGACATTTCCTGGGGTGGAAGAGATTTGGGGGGAAAATGGAAAGACACGACGTGTGTGAACGTGGATTTGCCGGTAACTGTGTTTGGGACTTGCGAGTCGTAACTAAAGTTGCTATGAATTTGAAGAGCTCTCTTTCGTCCGGCCACCGTAAGGTTGCTACCAGTTGTTTTCGAAGGAAACGAGCTTGGAACAACTTGTAGCTGGAATAACGTCGGCGGGACAGATCCAAACAAGGCCCCCCTGGCCCGAAAGCCCATGGACTCTCTCGGACACTTTGGGAATAGGATATCCGTCGGTAACAAATTTTGGGGCTTTTCGGACAGGGCAGCAGATAGGTTTCCATCCTTTTTACATGACATGGGGGAACCTCGACCTTACGCACGGCCTGGCATACTCGTTGAACGTTCCCGGTGAGCTTTCGTTATGGCGTGCCCGTCACAATGACGGTTGAAAGCAAACCTGGGGAGTTGCATTCGCATGGGTTTCTGTGCAGGCAAGCGTTTGGATCCCAGCTGCCGTCCCCAGATACCTCGCGAGCATGAAACGACACAACCCGAGATATTTTTGTTGGAATTTTATTTTAACCTTTATTATTTTATTTTTTATTTTTTATAAAATTCTTATTGGGCTATAATCAATTACCGATTTCAGTTTTTTATAAAATAGGCTGTATTACGATATACGAGACAATGCATGATAGCTCTTTTATTTAGGTGATCTCTTATTCGAGCTTTTGCGACATCTCATTTAGTGATTGATGTGGGCTGGACGGCATTCGGTGTAGGCCCAGTGTGTTGACGTAAGCCCGTGATGGAAGGGTACGTCTCACCTTATTTTAACAGGTG